>QYAP01000109.1:0-272526 GCA_003988905.1 Hymenotorrendiella dingleyae
GTCAACTCGAGAGAATCACAACACTACGACTCGCACTCGTGGGCGTTCACCCTAGTTGAAGTATCAGACCGTACGTGATACTGCGCACATTTCCAATAACTTTAATATAATAAAAGAATATAAGATTATAGGGATAAATTTAAACTCTTATTATATAAATGAATAATAAACTTTAATTTAATTTTTCTTTTTTAAATCGTAAAAAATAAATAAAATAATTAAATTATTTTCGAATTAAATATTAATTTATTTAAAGTAAATAATCATTTATATAAAGATCCGTTAATAAAATTACGATTAAATAATATATATAATAATAACGGATATTAAATAGATTAAATTATTAAAAAGATTTTTAAACTTTAATTTAAGCTTTTAAGTTTTAAAATTAAAATCGAAGTTATTAATATAATTAAAAATATTGGAAATGTGCGCAGTATCACGTACGGTCTGATACTTCAACTAGGGTGAACGCCCACGTGTGCGAGTCGTAGTATTGTGATTCTCTCGAGTTGACTGGACTTAGAAGAGTTACGGCTTCCTACGAGATCTTAAGGTCAAAGCTTCTCCCTTAAGCTCACGAACATCACCTGACCTCTGATCTACACTGAATTCCAACAAAAAATAAAATTATTTTTATTTAAAGCTTTACTTTTCTTTATTTCTTTATAAAATATAAATTATTCTTTTAAAATCGATTCTTTTTATTAAAATCTTTTATATAAACTATTTTCTAATTATAAGATTTAAAAATAGAATTTTAATTTAATAGAATTTTAAAAAGAATTTAAAATATTATATTCTTTTAAAATTCTTTTTAATAAGCTTAATTATTTAATTTATTTAATATCTATTAATAGAAATAAAGAAATTCGATTTAGAATATTAGAAAAATAAGTGATAAATAAATTAAACCTATTAATAATAATATATAATATAATATATTCTTTAATCTTATATAATAAGATTAAAGAATATATTATATTAATTAATTTAAAACGCTTTTTTTTCTCGTTTTTAACTTTATTATTAAAAGAATAAAAGTTAAAATAAAAGAGGATTCGTTTATAAATATATTTCTCTTATTAATCTTAATTCTCTTTAATAATCTAATATAATAAAATTAAAAACAGGAAAAAGAGAATATTTTAAATTAATTAATACGATAATTATATTAATTATAACCTTAGATTTTATTATCGAATATTATCTTAAATTAATAATAAAACTTCGAAAATTAAAAGCGAAATAAAGAAAAATAAAAGGAGAAAAAAAGGTTAAAGAAAAAATTAAAAGGGAAAAGCGAAACGCTTAAACAAATTCATAAAATCAAAGAAATATATAAGTAAAATTTTATTATCCCCATTTAAAAGCTATGAATATTCCGATTCTAAAAAAAATTGGGGGATACTTATTCTATCATTCTCTATAAACGTCGCGCGCTTTTCTCGAATATATAAACACATAAATCGACCTCACGTCCGAAGCGCTCAATACCATAGTTCATTCTCTTCATGCCAAGGTAATCAGTGGTCTTGCTATTTGAGAAGAGTGGTCATAGTATGAGAATTCAGGGAAAGGAGATAGTTATTACTGTAACCGCATTGTTGGTGGAGTATTTGCTAGCATTCTCTTTCTTGAGATACTACAGTGGGGTGGATGGAGGTGGTAGAGGATTGTAGGTACGTGGGTTCAAGGGGATGGAAGCGATGGTGAGAGAGTGGGGGTGAGAGAGAGGGGGGGAGAGAGAGAGGGGGAGAGAGAGAGGGGGAGAGAGAGAGGGGGAGAGAGAGATAAAGGAACATAATATAAGCACACCCACCAGCACTGAAACGCTCTTACTCACCTCTCATCATCTCACCCTCTCCCTCACTCCCTTCAACTTACCTTTCTTTCCCCATCCACCAGATCCTCTCCTAAATCCCCACGCCAAAACCCCCCTTTTCCCTCCTCTTCCCCCCAACTAACCTCACCTCACCCCATCACAAGATCCCCCCAAAAGTCCCAACTCCCAACTCCCCCCTCCCTCAACCCTCAATAAAACCCATCTCACCCTCCAAACAAAATCTCCGCCTCCAAACATTCAAATCTCACAACTCACTCGGTCGGCCGACATCGTCATGCGTCCCGAACCGCGGTATATTTGGTTTCATATACCCTACCCGTCGAAATATACCCGTGTGTATAGGAGGGCGATTTTAAGTGGTGTTTGAGGTTTTTGAAGAGGGTGTGTATTCGTTGTGACAAGGCTGAGGTTGTTGAAAGAAAGGGGTGGGTGGTTTGTCGAGGAAAAGGAGGATTTTGTTTGTCTTCATGTTGGCGTGTCTTTGAAGCTGGAGATGTTGAGATGTACTGCACCTGCCCACGTGTACTCTATACAAGCGGCCTGGGCGCGCGAGTTTAAGGTCCCCAAAAATCCCAAGAGCCCATCCGCTTCTCTGGTATCTCTCACCGCCACACCGTTCGAATAATTTATGTTTCAACCCGTTCCGCAAGCAAGACATGACTGACAGCGGATAGAATCTCCCAACATTCCGTCCTGCAGCACATCTCGTGTTCGCTATGCCGACTTCTAAATTTAGAAATCGAGCTTACCGGTACTTGGTGAGTGAAAGCAACATCAAGCGAAGATCTCTGTGAATTCGAATTTTAGCCATCAATACCAACAAGCATCATTGTTTCTTATTGGTACATATTTTATTTATATTCTCTCCTGGTGAAAGTCGTGGAAGAATGACATCTTGCCAGGGTTTGAGTCGAGTAGAGTGCTCTTCGTGGCGAGTGAAAGGTCGCTTCGTGGGGTCGAAAGTGACGTGAACGCCTACCGAGCGTTGTTTCGACATCCTCCATGCGTTTCAAGAAGATGGGGTGAAATAAGACGAATCACAAGCTGTCATGGCGTGTTCTTGTGATAATGATTTTCGAAACAAAAACGTGGGCGATTCGGTAGCGTGTGCACCTGTCCTACAGCGAAGCGCGGCGTGCCATGCTTTGCAAGAAGAAACGCATCATGACTCTAGTCGGCTCCTTCCAATGATATTCGAGGAATGTCGTGGGTTGCATTGGTTCGATCGTCTACAGCGTCACATTTTCGCTATGAGAGGTTCGATCGTCTACTTCCCCGTCTGCCGTATTACTGTACTTGCAACGGGGTCGATGCTGACCAAGGGATGCGCGTCGAGGCTTGATTCGATGGTCAGTTAATTTACTCAGGTGACTGTGCCTACCATTTGTGCTACACGGTGACTGCAAAAGATATATGAGGTTATTTCCACTCGATGTTATTTCCACTCGATGCTGCTCTGCATGTAAGACGCGCGATAGTTTGAAAGAAGACGTGACCTGAAGTTGTGGGTTTGTCTTTGAGTTTGATGGTGGTCCGAGTTTCTGAAAAGTAGCCAATAGCGGAGAAATGTTTGGATCAGCCTACGCTTGTTCTATGGATCCGAAACTCTTCGTAAAAAGCGCCTTCAACCTAAAGCAGGGATAAGCGGTTTTCCGAGAGTGTGGTTTTGTACCAGTTCTTGGGTAAGCAGAATTGTACCTATCAGAACTGAATAGTACCTTTGCTCTTCATCCAAGTCTTTTTTTCGTCCTGGTCCTACAAATCCATGTGTGTAAAAGACATAGGTTGTTAGCAATGGTAGGATCATCTGTGCGACATATCAAAGATGCTTTTGTCCGCCGAGCCTCTTCCCAACGAAGGGGGCCAAAAGCAAATACGAGCGTCGCGCACCTTCGCAAAGGTGGGTGAGAATCCTCGAAGAGATGTACCGGTAGTTCCAAATTCCCAATTCAGATGTCAGCGTCTCTCGCTTCAGAGAAGGGGACCCATGTTGGCCTTCCTAAAGAGGGGTGTTGAAACCAAGTCGGCCAGACTGGGAGGAATCGCTTGGATGGAAATAGAAACTCGTCAACATCGCGAATCGTTGGATTTTTCATGCTCATGGAAAGGATGGTATTCCTTCGCGGCAAGGAAAAAGGATATGCTGCGAAAACCACTCACTTTTGCCAATCACAATACGATGGCCTAGATGCTAGGAAAGGTGTATATGTGCGAGATGTCGGCCGCAAATAAATAAGGGGGAGCAGGCCGATAGTCTGCTTCCCAAGCGATTTTCGGATTGTGAGATGTTTTCATGAAGAACCAATGCTTTTCGATGCGGTCCAAAAAGTCCCAACATGAATTTCTCCTAACTCATCTGAAAGCTTTGCATGCCGGCAGATAGCGAAGAGAATCTAAGAGCGGATAATCGGCATGGCTAGCGTTCGGAGTAGTCAAGTTGACTTTTGATGCAATCGGTGGCGACCGAAGACGGTCTCTTTGCATAGATGGCTTGAAGAAAAAGAGGCACCGAGGCAGCGGTACCAAAGCCCCTAAAGCTTGGAGCTATTGCACGCCGGCAGATAGCGAAGAAACTCTGCGAGCGGATTGCTTGGTGCTTCGCGTAGTTGTACCGGTATTATGATAGACAAAAGATGGCGTTTAGCCCCTTTGTGGCTAACAACGGTGCCAAGCTAAGAAAATTCCAACAGCACCCTTTTTTATTATTATGGAGATCGCTTCGAAAGAGAGCTTGGCGCCTCCCCCTTCAAATGGTGTTAGCAAATAATATTGAAAAGAAAATGAATAACGGGCCTCGAAGATTCGAGGAGGCTTAAAATTAGACTCTCTTGCTTCGGTCAATTAAATCCCAGGGAAGATCATTTCCAGTGAGATGCCTGGGAGGGGGGAAATCTAGATCTGGACCAAACTTTCCAAAGGATGGCGGACGAGCACTGGCAATCTCTCAAAGTCTGTTCATCATGCCGTAAATGGTGCATTCAAGGCTCGAATTGCCATGGACCAGGAGAATTAAGGAACGCTTTGCTTGTCGAATTGTCGAATTCAGGAAGACCCTTCGAGCACGTTTCTGCTTCCTTTTTGTTTGGTGGCTGTGTCCAAGCAACCCCCTTGAGACGGGCGAATCAAAGGAGCCGGACGTTGTGATGTGGACGACCAATGCAGGGGAAGATGGCGCTCGGAAGATTGACCAGGCCCCATATTGCCTCTTTCGCGAATCTCCCATTCCCAAAACGGACTAGTCGAAACTGGAGAGTTGGGCAGTGGTCGTACCCCGTATTTTTCTCACCACTTACATTCTCTCTCTGTGACCAACACCTGCATCACATTCAGAAACCTGCTGTTCACCTGCAGTCTTCAGCGCTTCCCTCTGACGGTCAAGCGTGCAACCATCAGGCGCGGTGACGCTGTTTCTCGAGGGATCGTCTTGCTCATCCTCAGTAAATAGATACTCACTTACCTAATCCTTCATTTGTCGAGCGGCCTCCTTTCCGACATGGCACCCCCAGGATGTCTTTCCCCCGACCGGGGAGGATGAGGCTAAATAGATGAGAGGCGAGAGTGAATCTGGCAGGGCAGAGGCACGGAGGGGAACGATGATGCCCCCGTATCTCCTTCGTATCGACCCATCGTGAGGGCCCGAGGGCCGGAGCGTGCATCGTTGGGAGAGCCTGGGAGAGCCCGCGGGGTCTGGATAGAGGACGGTAGCCGCTCTCGCCGCTGAGGCATCCCCAACCAGGCATCCCCAAGTGAAGCAGCGGCTTCAAAGCAGCGCGCCTCTTCGTGGATCGCCCATGTTTCCTCCCCCCTTTGGATGGTATGGATGTTTACAGCCATACGGAAACAGCCATTGCAGCCGGCGTCCTGAGCGGCCTGAGAGGCTCGAGTGTCGGAAAAGTCACGTAAGTGTGCATTACCGAAGTTGGGACCCCTGACAAACTCCTCTGCGGGAGAGAGAAACCCCTGTTGCTGCCGAACCAATGGCCCAATGCCAGCCAAGAGCAAGGCCTTGGGAGAAACCAGGAGAGACCAGGAGAGACCAGGAGAGAAGCCATAGAAAACCGTCTTCCTCGTGCTCTCTATCGCCCGTTGCTCCTTCCTCCTCTTCTTTTCCTTGCGTGACCAGTTTCTGCTTCGACTTCGCCTGCCCCCCGCCTGCTTGTCAATTCTTGGTGGAAAACTCCCCCATTCACTTCTTCTCGCGGCCCTCCATGATGAACAGCTCGTGACCCGACTTTTCCTTTCTCTCCCATACTCCGTACATTCACAGGGTCGACCGATCCCTATACGCTCGTTCTCGCCTGCTTTGCTCTACTTTGCATTGCACTGCGCTTTCTCTGCCTCTTCTGCGACAACTCGATTTCGCACGACTTTCGTTCTTCCTCCCAAATTTCTTCTCTTCGCCGGAAACACAGCAGCAGTAGTCGCCCTTCACGTTGAGCAAGCGAACTAGACCTTACCGCCGCCACGAAAACCGCTCCACAAACCTCGTACTGCATCTCGCCATCTTGCATTTCATGTCCTGGGATTAAAAAGCGCCCTCGAGTTCCTCCCTCCTCTGCTCGCCCATTTTATTCCTGGACAACACGGTTCCAAGATATCTAAAGGTACATAGCAACCGAAACTACGGTTCGAGGCGCTGTGCGGTGTGCTGCCATCAAGGTTACTTCGGTTAGACCACACGAACCTCACGAGGAGTGGTACCACGAAAAAGAGTTGTCATATCTTTTGTCCAAACAATTGCGGTTGGACTGAGTAAGAATACCACCACAGCGGTTCCTTGAGTAAGTCGGCACCGGTCCAAACTATGAATATTCCCTGCGATCCAGAGGGGGAGATCAACGTTTGTCATACTAACATCAGATTCTGCAGCCAACTCTACCACCCGACACCTCTTCGGGGCCCTGCATTGGTGCAGCTGGTGGGTCAAAGACTTTATAGAAGGGATTTGTCCCCTCTTCGCCAAATAATCTTTCCACTTCATCGGATGGGAGAATCGCCTTAAATTCTCGCCAGTCAACTTTCATCGCCAGCCATGACCCAATACGATACCTCAGCATGGCCTACCAAGGATGTAAGGCTCAAAATAACCCATACCGCAAGCCAGAACTGTAATGGCGTTTATAGAAAGTCACTGACAAAATTCTGTGTAGATTGTGTACACGGCAATCGTGGGCTCAGTAATGCTTGCCGCCTTTCTCGAATGGTTCTTGTGGCTCGCCGCTTTCATGTACTGCCTTATCAAAGTGTACCAAAAGGCTGAGCACTGGTCTGTGAAAGTCTTATCGCTAGTAATTGCCACCCTGTTCACTGCACTGAGGTATATACTCTCCGAAACATGAATAGTGGAGAATGCACCGAAGCTAATGATTTTGACTAGATTGGTCTTCCTCCCTATCATGGTTGTCACACTTCCATTGCCAAGTCGTATTACGCAGTATTTTCCTCTCGCAATGGTCTCAGCCCTTCAATGGTTCGGTTTCTGGGCTTTCGCTGGTCTATTGACAATTCCTTGGCTATTCTGCGTCTACCAACTCGTGACCCACCAGCTTGGTCGAACAAAACGTATCAAGCAGGTCCTCGATGAGTATTCTGCACCAAAAGTGGTTATTGTGATGCCATGTTACAAGGAAGACCCTGAGGTTCTGCTCACAGCCATCGACTCCGTGGTAGATTGCGACTATCCACCATCCTGCATTCACGTGTTTCTCTCCTTCGATGGCGACCAAGAGGATGAATTATACCTCAAGACAATTGAGATGTTGGGCGTTCCTCTATCGTTGGAAACATACCCCAAGAGTATCGATGTGACTTATAGAACTGCTCGTATCACAGTGTCGCGCTTTCCCCACGGAGGAAAGAGACATTGCCAGAAGGCTACATTCAAGCTCATCGATAAGGTGTATACGGAATACCTCAAGCGTAACGACAATCTCTTCATCCTCTTCATCGACTCTGATTGTATCTTGGATCGTGTATGCCTGCAAAATTTCGTATACGACATGGAACTCAGCCCCGGAAACACACGGGATATGTTGGCCATGACGGGCGTCATCACTTCCACAACTAAAAAGCACAGTCTTATCACACTTCTCCAGGATATGGAATACATTCACGGTCAACTGTTTGAACGGACTGTAGAATCAGGATGCGGTGCTGTAACTTGTTTACCTGGTGCTCTTACCATGCTTCGATTTTCGGCCTTCCGCAGAATGGCTAAATACTATTTCGCGGACAAAGCCGAACAATGCGAGGATCTCTTCGATTACGGAAAATGTCATTTGGGCGAGGACCGATGGCTAACTCATCTTTTCATGATTGGTGCCAAGAAGCGCTACCAGATTCAAATGTGCACCTCCGCATTTTGCAAAACCGAAGCAGTTCAAACGTATACTTCTCTCGTCAAACAACGTCGCCGATGGTTCTTGGGATTTATCACCAACGAAGTTTGCATGTTGACAGATATCAGAATTTGGAAAAGATACCCTATTCTGGCAGTAGTCAGATTTATGCAAAATACCATCCGAACGACCGCTCTTCTGTTTTTCATTATGCTGATTTCGATCATCAGTACTTCCAAGAAAGTTCAGGACCTTCCAGTTGGATTCATCGGCATTTCACTCGGTCTTAATTGGTTAATGATGATCTACTTTGGGTTCAAGTTGAAGAGATACAAGATCTGGCTTTATCCTCTCATGTTCATAATCAACCCTTTCTTCAATTGGTACTATATGGTCTACGGTATCTTTACAGCTGGTCAAAGAACATGGGGTGGACCTCGAGCCGACGCTGGAACTGCGGATTCGACCACCACCGCCCAACAGGTTATCGAGAAGGCCGATGCGCAGGGCGACGAACTGAACGTGGTCCCAGAGACTTTCAAAGGCGCTGCCCAGTCTCAAGCAGTGGTCGCCACTGGTGTACAACCTCCCGACAGACTCGATGGTCGCTTCGCGGCAGCTGAAAGACTTCCTGGTGGATGGTATCAACAAAACAACGACTCCTTTGTCAGCCAAGCACCTGCTGGATTCGGTGGTGCTCCTGGCCGACTCCCAATACATCCTCGAGACTCTTTCGACAGCAACTTCTCGTCCCAGACAAGCACAAACTCCATATACATGCCGCGTCGTGTCGAAAGTATCATGGGAGAGGAGGACAAGAAGAAGTATGCGATGGCTCAAGCCAATCAAAGAGTCGCTGGTGGCGCTTATATGACGGAGCCTCAACAAGGACGGGTCTACGAAATTTCCGAAACGGAACTCAAGCAAGGAGGCTGGAAGGATTCTGTCGAGTCCCTTGCGTCGTACAACGATCGCCCAGATTACCGACACCGCGATGAAAGCCCAGAATCACGCGAACCTGGATCTAGCTCACCCCAGGATGGCAATTTGACCATCCCTCAACCGTCAGCTAGCAGTCAGCGGCGCAGTGGACGAAGCCCTTTGGCCAGAGTCAGTCTCGTTCGAACACGCTCTGAAGAGGAACACGAGTTACAGGAGCAAGGGTACGATCCTTCATCTCGTGAACAATCTCGTGGTCCATCCCCTAAGTGATTGGGGGTGGATCTGAATTTGGGGCGGAATTTTTATTTTTGTTTTGTTTGCGAGCATTTGCATAGCCATGGCGCCGGAGGGTGTATATGATTCGGAAGAACCAAAAGAAAAAGATGTTGCTCAGTCATTTGCGACTGTAAGATACGTATGATAACGGGAGACATCATGAGGGGAATAGAAGACAACAGTGTCGGCGATACAGGCCGCCCACGTTATGGGTTAATAGATAATTATATATGACGATGAATTCATATGAACAAACTCTCAAATCAGTATGATACTGTAGTTGCCTTTTGAGACCAACCTCTATAGATTGGAGTTTCAGCGTAACTACTAGGCTCAAACATCAGCATCATATCAGGTTTGTCTTGTCGGGTAACTTAGGTCAACAGCAGTTCAGTCCGTCAGGCGGCTCGGTTAATTTTGACGGTTGTCTCCCGCTTGACCAAGCCAGGAACCAACTTTTTTTGCCCCGCTACGCTGTGCCAACTCACGTAGCGGCGCGGTAAAAGATGGAATTGCTGGAAAAGAGTTTTCAAGGCAGGAAGAAGGACTTTTTTGAATGTTTGTTGCGACCTGGCGATGTTCTCTTTACCTAGGTATTTGTATAAGAGAATTTAATTAATTCTCACCGTTTATTTGTATTAGATAGTGACGTTGGTCCTTCAGTTTGGGGCCCTAGCTTAGCCCCCACCATATCATCATAGCAACGATATGATAGCGAAACAACCTTGGAACCTGATAAGGTTCGCACGTGATGTTGAGATTCAAATGTCCGCAATTAGAAAGCAGATCTACGTGTTGCGCAAATGATGGGAAAAGTGAAGTGAATTAACTGTAAGGCAAGAGAGGAAGATAGAGCTATTCACGAGGCTGGCGTTTGTCGGTGGTGGAGGTGGAATCCTCTCGAATCGTTTAGGGAAAGAAGGTGGTGGAAACGAGAGGAGGGGTGGCGGGGTTAACTGAGTGAGCGAACGTGAGTGTCTCGCGAAATGATATAAGTATAGGAAAAAAGGATCGTATAGAAGTTGGCCTTTGTTTAAGGGTTTAAGTTATTTTGAAGATCTTTTTATTTGAAAAAAGAGTGAATAAATTGAAAAAGATTGAGAACTTCATCGCCGAAGAGCAAGCAAAGCAACGGCTGATAAGCTTTACACGTGATCTTGAATCGAGGTACCCGTGGAGGGTAGCTAGATGGTACTTTTAGTTTTGGACTTATGGATAGCGCGAATTCATTGGAAGGATTAGGAATATGAGGGTTGATAATGAGGCTTCAATATCAAAAGTGTATATACGTCAGAGGATATAAATGGATATAAGGCTGTCGTTTGTTTTTGGCAGTGGGTAGAACCCTCTCGAACTGTCCAAGGAAAGAAGGCGGTGGAAACCCCGCTAGGCGAGCAAGGTGCTGCTCAGCATCACATATTTTTTTCAGCCAGCAACCCCCCAACAATCTTGAATTCCATACACAAACAACTGCGCATTATCCTCCCCCGCTTCAGCTCTGCGACCTTCTTTAATTTTATCTGCTGACCCCATTTCGTACGCCTTGAACCAAAACACGCACCGGATCGAGCCGCCAAAATGAGTGGTCTGTCAACAATCAACGCCCCGCAGCCTCTTCGCAATCTGCTAACACTCTCAATCTAGTCGTCGGCGTAGACTTCGGTACCCTCAATACCGTCATCGCAGTTGCTCGCAACCGTGGTGTCGATGTCGTACGTGATTACCAACCCTCGTTTCAGCTTTTCCCAATCATATTCTGACCTTTTTCAGATCACAAATGAAGTTTCCAATCGGGCTACACCGTAAGTCCTTCCCACCTTCGACATCCTCTGGAGGCAATTCTAACTTCTTTCCTTCAGATCGCTCGTTGGCTTCGGCCCCAAGTCTCGATACCTCGGAGAGCCTGCGAAGACCCAAGAAATCTCCAACTTGAAGAACACCGTTGGATCTCTAAAGCGATTAGCAGGCCGAAGCCTCAGCGACCCAGATGTTCAGATTGAGCAACAATATGTCTCGGCACCTCTCGTCGATATCTCGGGGCAGGTTGGCGCAGAAGTTACCTACTTGGGCAAGAAGGAGAAATACACATCTACACAGCTTGTTTCCATGTTCTTGAGCAAGATCAAAGCCACCGCTTCCGCCGAATTAAAATTGCCAGTATCCGACATGGTAATGAGCGTCCCAGCTTGGTTTACCGATAGCCAGCGAAGAGCGCTTATGGATGCTGCTGAAATTGCTGGGCTTAAGCTCCTCCGTCTTATGAACGATACCACCGCAGCTGCTTTAGGATACGGCATCACAAAAACCGACTTGCCAACTGGCGACGAGAAGCCAAAACGTGTGGCCTTTGTCGATATCGGACACAGTAATTATACCGTTTCTATTGTGGAGTTCAAGAAGGGTGAATTGGCTGTCAAATCTACCGCTTATGATCGCCATTTCGGTGGACGTGATTTTGACCAGGCCCTGCTTGACCACTTTGCTGCGGAATTCAAGGAGAAATACAAGATTGATATCAAGTCCAACCCAAAGGCCGTTGTCAGAGTTCAGGCTGCCGCCGAGAAGCTCAAGAAGATCTTGTCTGCTAACCAGCAAGCACCACTTAACATCGAATCCTTGATGAACGATGTCGATGTTCAGTCCGTCCTTAAGCGTGAGGAGTTGGAAGCGCTTGTTGAGCCTCTTCTCAACCGTGTTCACGTTCCTCTAGAGCAAGCCTTGGCTGAAGCCAAGCTTACAAAGGAAGACATTGACATTATCGAACTTGTCGGTGGTTGCACTCGTGTCCCGGCCTTGAAGGAGCGCATCCAACAATTTTTCGGCAAGAATCTTTCCTTCACTCTAAACCAAGACGAGGCTATCGCCAGAGGATGCGCCTTCAGCTGTGCTATTCTCTCCCCTGTTTTCCGAGTCCGTGACTTTGCGATTCACGATATTGTCAACTACCCTATCGAGTTTACTTGGGAGAAATCGCCTGATATTCCAGATGAGGACACCAGTCTTACTGTTTTCAACAAGGGTAACGTCATGCCATCAACGAAAATCCTTACATTTTACCGAAAGGAAACCTTCAACCTGGAAGCAAAATACGCCAAGCCAGAATTACTTCCTGGCAAGGTCAGCCCTTGGATTGGTCAATTTTCCGTCAAGAATGTCAAGGCAGATTCCAAGGATGATTTCATGATTTGCAAACTCAAGGCTCGTTTGAATTTGCACGGTATCTTAAATGTGGAATCTGGTTATTTCGTTGAGGACATGGAGGTTGAAGAGCCAATACCAGAGGAGAAGGAAGGTGATAAGAAGGAAAATGACAAGAAAGACCCAGATGTGAGCACATCGTGTTTATCCCAAATTAAACATTTGCTAATATGTTATATCAGGCCATGGAGACCGACGACAAGCCAAAGACCCGTAAAGTCAAGAAGCAAGTCCGAAAGGGCGATCTTCCAATCATCTCTGGCACATCTTCGTTAGACCAGACCAAGAAGGAGGCCGCTGCAGAGCAAGAGGCTGCCATGATCATGGAGGACAAGCTTGTCGCTGATACTGAAGAGAAGAAGAACGACCTCGAGACTTATATCTACGAGATGAGAAATAAGATCGATGACACCTACGCCGACTTTGCAAACGAGGATGAAAAGACCAAGTTGAAGGCCAAGCTCGAGGCCAGCGAGGTGAGTTTTGCGAAATTCTTATATGTTAACATGACACTTACTTTTACAATAGGATTGGCTCTACGATGATGGTGAGGATGCCACCAAGGCAGTCTACATTGCCAAGATGGATGAGATCCGAGCTGTTGCAGGCCCAATTGTTCAACGGTACTTTGACAAAATTGAGGCCGAACGTGCTGCAGCAAAGGCTGTTGAGGAGGCAGAGACGCAGAAGAAGAGAGAGATGGCAGAGGCCGCCAGAGCTGCCGCAATGGCACAAGAAGCCGCTGCCACCAAGGACGAGGAGATGACGGATGCGGAAGCAGCCAAGCCAGAAGAGGCTGCCGAGTCGAAGTGAGGAAGATGATACATGACGACCACAAAGCGATGACGATCTCATGATGGGAGGGATATATCTGCACATTGAGGAAATTGCGGGTCGGGGATGATTTGATTCTCTGCTGATCTTTTCTTCCTAAGCGTTTTGCTTGAGGTGGATGTGTTTTTCAAGACCTCCCTTGCTTTGCTGCTGGGTGTTTTAGTAAGACCAAGACTTTTACCCGGCAGCTACGTTTTTATAGATGGCGATCCCGACTTTTTTTTTCGACGCACAGCAAGCAAAAACCAGAATAGAAATGATCAACAAAACTTTGAGTACAAAAAGTTATAGAATTATTTACCAGCGTCTGATCGGTTTCTTGGTTTTTCCTTCTATGTGATGAGTGATCAGAAGTAGAAAGGTGCCGCGCCACTTTCGTGAATTCTACTGTGATTACTGTATTATTTTTCTTCTATGCCATTTACAGAGTAACAGAGCTGTAGTCTGATCTTGATGCCCTCCCTACCATACTTATTAATTGGTCTACCAACCTAACTCACCCCTCTCATTAGAAACCTCAATATGCCGAACCAACTAACTTCTTAGCTCATTGTAGTCAAAAAACAAGCCTGCCACATTACGGTCATTACCAATTTACCACAGACGGATTTTTACATCCAAACCAAACTCCAGATTTTCAAGTTCCTTGTCCCCATCTCAAACGTATCTCACACATCATGCCAAAAAGACCTCTACCGCATTAATTGGTTTAGAGCGCCCCCCTCTCCCGTTTTTGACCTCATTGTATCAATTCCTTAGAGAATTGAGCTTAAAATAACAGAGGCTTCAAAAACGGGAGAATCTCTCCTATTAACCTCAATTTTCTATAATAGACTGACACAATGAAGTTAAAATGGGAGAGGGGGGCGCTCTAAATTAATTAATACGGTCTTTTGAAGTGGGTTTTATACTACAGTATCAACCACAACTTTGACAACTTGATTTTTCCCCTTCAATGATGATGGATGCATTAGAGAGAGGGGGGGAACTTGTGGAATTGGGGGGTTGGATTTGTGGAGTTTGGAAAGGGAGGGGAAGTGTTGGGATGAGGGAGTTGGGAGTTGATATGAGTGAAGTAATCTTGGTCGTTTTGGTAGGGTATGGTATAATATACTAGAGTAGCGGTGAGATGTGAGTTGAAGTTCTATTCTTCTTCCCGGGAGATGGATGGGTTTATGTTCTCGATTTTTCGTAACTTCGTTGGTGTTGGAGGGACTTTTGTAAATTTCCTGGCGTAGGATTCAGAATCAAGATAGACGGGGTGGGTATTACAGCGGAGCTTGAAAAGTTCGTGGGCGAATCACCGAGTAATGATGGACAAGTCACAACTCAGTTAAAAAGATATTTGCAAGCAAAACATTTTTATTTTCCCCCTTCCACACCATCTACCTATTAAAAAACCACCCTCCCTTCTTCTGCGCAGCCTGTGGTTCGGCCGCCTTGCCACCAGCAGGCGCAGGAGCACTTCCGTTCTTCTCAACCACGCTCTCAATCCCCTGTCCCGGATACCTAATATAATTAAACGCCGAATCAAAGAACAGCGGCTTCACCGGTACAGGTTCCAATTTCGGCGGGTAAGTAACGAGGTTAGCGAGGTTGACGTTCTTGGATGGGTATTCGTGGAGACGTTCAACGAGGGGTTGGGAATAGGCGTTTTCGTTGGTGGGGTTGTCGCTGAGGTTTGAGAGCTCGACGAGGGCGCGGTGCCGTTGGAGTTCCCCGGCTAGGAGGTTCTTGAGGAATTGGGATTCGGAGGGGGAGATAGAGATGGTGGGTGGGGAGTCGGAGGAGGTGTCCATGGAGGAGGAGAGGTAGGAGTCGGCTGCGTTGATTTTTTCGGAGGCGCGGGCGATTAGGGCGAGGGCGTTTTTGAGGTTGGAGAGGAGGACGTGGGAGCGGGCTATGTTCAGGCATTTTAATGCGGAAAAATAACCCGCTTTTGCTTCCAATTCTTCCTGAAGGCTTGAATCTGCAGCCACACCGGGTAATTCCTTGATGGACTCCAAACTTTGAAGGATTCCATCATAGAGTACGGCCTTTTCTCGAAGATGAGCAAATTTCCGTCCGGCGTTTTCTTCTTTGTCGTCATTCTTCTTTTTAGGCGAAGCAGAAGAGGAACCTAATACTGCACCGTCTCGCTCACCAACCAATACACGATTTCGTCCTATTCGCCAACTGACCATATCATAACTGACAGCAGTCCGCGTAATTTGCAAGCTTTGAATACGCTTGTCGCCTTGCCCAACGCCTTCACCAACCAACTCATCTATAGCATGCTTCGTCGCATCAACCGCATCTTGACTGAATATCAAAACGTCGTCATAAGCGGCTGCCTTGTCCTTTTCATTTTCCAATGTTTCAGATAATTTCTTGGCCGCGCTCTTCACGGATGCAATTGCAGTTGCAATGGCAGCATCTTCTAGATCCACCGTCCTGGATCTCCAAGTAATTGTCTGGGGAACTGCTTCTGTATCCGCCGCTTCAGCCCGGGCTTTGGTAGGACGATCATTCAGAACATCGGGATCCAGCTTCTCAACCTGAGCAACCAATTCAGAGTCTGATTTGGGAAAGAACTTTCGGGCGATGGCGGGAACTGCCACCGTACGTGGCATCCTCAATTGATACGCCCCATACCGTATGCTAACATCCACAGGATCTGAGAGCAAGTCTTTGAATATATCTGACTTTGTTGACGTAGCAAGTGCGCTGTAAATTATCCTAGCTTCAGAGTAGCTCTTTACACAAGGTTCCCAGCTCTGCTTCTCGAATGCCATAGCACCAGTCAAGGAAGCCGCATACGCTCGCGCTTCCAGCACATCTTGATCAGTCGCCTTAGTTGCTGCCTGTTCTTGTAGAAGCCCAAATAGCTTGTTGGCATAAGTGGTGCCTTTGTGCAAGCGTGAGATGATATGCGATCTAGTCGAGCCTGTTATTCCCTTATTCTCGGTCGAGTGTATTTCTCGCATCGACATCGCGTGCGCCCATGCTCGTTCTGCAGTCAGGAGTAGGAGGCGGACAAATCTAAAAATAGGGGGTTAGTACTTGTACACTGGAGATATCAAAGGCAATGAATGGTTCCACATACTCAGGTTTGTCCCCAATGTCTTCTGCGGTAATCTGGACATCGCCTGTGTATTTAGCGCGGGGTTTAACTGCAATCCCAAGTTTTTTGCGAAGGTTGTGGATGCGGTTTGATAATTGCGATCGATAGCTGGCATAGTCCCCCTCGAGCTTCGCCTTATCGCGCCCCGAAACAACGAAGTTGGTGATATCCATGGTTGGGAGAGCCCTTGCTTGTGCTGGAAGGTCTCATCGAACAATTGCGAGTCGAGTCCGATGTGGTGGGGTGAATTAAACTTCGGCACGACAGGCAAGTCGCCGAAAATCGGCAACAAGTCGGATCGGATAACAAATCGGAGCCGAAAAAAAGTCATGAATCGAACCATCGCGCGTCTTCCCTGCAGGCCGAAATATTGTAGACTTCATGACTTTTTACATTTGTACCCAATGTTTTCCACAACCACGCATTGCACGCTACCATAAACCTCATTGAATTCACCATAATCTTTCTGCCGTCTGCGAGCTTCATGCGAGTTAGTTTAAGCATGTTGACTGGTATTTAGAACCCCTATTAAATGATCTTGTACAGTAGCTAATGAGCTGCTAAACAGGCCGCTAGGTCTCCCAACATTTCGATATCGACAAGCCACGAAATCCGGTATACGAAGGCAATCTACGCAACCTTCAAAGGTGCGGATAGGGCATGCTGGAGCGCACGGCGGCATGTCTCGAAACAGGCAGTCTTGGACGTCTTCGGCGCCTTCTACCAGCCAGGAAATCCGCGAAAAGTCGGCGGCGAACCCTCCATTCTGCTTTCTGGAACCATGCTGCAGCCGCAGGTGAAATCGAACTTGCGCCATTGTGGACGATATTGGTGCGTAGCTTTGATGCTCAGCGCGAAACGACGGCAATAGAGCCCAAAACTTCGAGTGGCAACGGAAGTCTAATGCTAGACTTTCTATATCCTACTGGAACTCTCAACTTTCTTCGCAAATACTCGATATCTGGATTGGAGAAACAGAGCGAGAGATGGTGGAGAGGAGGTGGGGTTGCGAGGTTGGGCCAGCGACTTTACACTTCCTCTGCCAACGACGGGTCGGCGACTACTCAGCCTGAGCAGACCGTAGCTGAGGATGTCTCTGTTATCCTCAACACGCAATTCAACGAGGCAATTCAAGCAGCAGTACACTCCTCACCGGCGCTCGAGGATATCAATAAGGTGGTATTCTCTTATCCTGACGTGCTAGGGGAAATACCTATTTCGATACGGAGCACTTTGGACGTTGCTACAGCGCAGCAATTTCTTCGAGAACGCATGGGGCTTTTGAAGAAAAACGATTACGATGAAGGATGGCGGCAATATTCGTTGCTCGACGAAGAGCAGCAGAATTCTGTGCGAAATGAGCTTATAGCATATTTTTCGACCTCGACACGAGTTCTCGATGCAGAGCGAACCATCAGCCTTTTCAAGCGTATAGAAGTCGAAGAGCGGGAGGAAATAGCATATGGAGCTACCATCCGATCTTACCTCAGGCTCCAGAATCTAAAAGATGCTTTCCAGCTCAGCCAGGAAGCCGTCAAGCACCATCATCTTCCTGTCGGCTCCGATGAGATTTTTGCCTATTTGGCAAACATGGGCTTATGGGCACGCGTCCATACGCTGTGGGCGGAAATAGATCGTTGGATTTTGAAGCATAAAAGTATCTCCTATGATCTGTACGCTATTGTCCGGAACCAACAGAACGTTCAAACGCTAGCGCGCAAGTTGGTCAAATATACCGCTAAGAAGCCGCAAACCAACACAGGATTGCAGGTTCTTGCCACAAATATGGCTAGGCTGGCTTTTGGTGTTAAGGAGCCATTCGACGAGTCCATATTCATGGCATTGCTTTCCCAACTTGAGCGCTACGGTAATTATACGGATGGCAGGTCGAGAAAGGGGGATGACCTTACACCCATCCAAATCGAAGGAATAATTCGTGACCTTTTACGCATCGGCCAACGAGAAACTGCCGAAAAGTGCTATAAACTGTTACGGAAGAAAGTGAGATATTTCACCCATGCCACACTTCACACGCTCCTGAAGACTTTCTGCGTGGACAACAAAATAGCAGATATTCAAATTGTCCTAGACGACTTCTCTGGCCGATATAGGAAGCCTAGCCTCTACGCTTATCGACTAAGTATACAAAAGTTCTCCGAGTTTGGAGATGCGGAAACTGTTCACAAGCTCTTCGATCAATGCATATCTCATTATAAACACGTCAAGGCTGATTGGCTATCACCCGTTCTTCATGTCCATTCTGTTCGGGGCGAGACTTCGAAAGTCATTGAGATCTTCAACGACATAACGGAGAAATATGGATTGACTCCTAGTCTCATGTGCTGGAACATTATGATTGCGACTCATGCACGTGCACATGACTTTGACAAAGCACTGGATTGCTTTCAATTTTTGGTCGACTCCCAAAACCTCCAACCGGATTCCTGGTCAATTGGCACTATCATGGGTATGTCCTCTATGAGAGGAGACACCGAGCGTGTGCTCGAGCTCTATCGCTTGGCTGAAGATATGAAAATCAAGCCAAGCACTGGGATGGTTGATTGCCTCGTCAAAGCCTACATTGACGAAGACAACATACGCTTGGCTAGAGAAGTTTGTGAAGAAGCCATGTATGTGGATCTGATAGGCTCTCGAACTAGGATGTGGAATTATCTCATTGTAGCCCACGCTATGAATCGTGATTTAGAGAACGTCAACCGAACTTTGCAGCGGATGTCTAATTTAGGCATACCTCATGATGGATTCACCTATTCGGCACTTATGCAAGGTCTGGCAATGGTCAAACAGCCTGAGTCAGCCTATAAGATTCTGAAGCGAGTACTACCGAAGGCAGGGTTCAGAGCCAGCAGTTTTCACTACGCTGTCGCGATTGGAGGTTTCTTAACAGTCGGCAATCTGCGGAGAACATTTCAACTGTTTCGTGAAGCAGCTGATCTTGGCCTTTCGAAAACAGCAAGCACAAATGCTATGCTGTTGAGAGCCCAAGTAGCAAGCGATCTGCGGTTACTGGAAGCAGGGACAGCAGAAGAAAAGCTTCAGCGCGCCATGCAAATGTTCTTGAGCTTAACGTTCGATCCCCAAGAAGCCTCTAGCAAGGCAACTAAGGGTACTTATTATGCTCCTCAAGACATTAGATACCCCGCTTCTATGTACAGTTATATTATGTTCGTTCTTGGCAAACAAGATGAAGCTAAGGCAGTCGATGATTTGTATGCTCGATATATCAATTCCATTCCTAAACACCGACAGAAGGCCCTCCCTAGGATTCAAATCATCTCCGCCATGATGGTAACGGAATTTCGATTGCGGAATCGCGAAGGAGTTTACAACTGCTGGAAGCTTGCCCTGACGGTCGCACGTGAAGAAGCGAAACCCTTCGCCAGTCAAACGCCATTATCCAAGAATGATGGTAAGGACGCTGCCAACAATAAGGATGAAGGGTCGACTTTGAAGCCTACCCCCGCTCTTCGAAAGCAGCAACTTGTCCTTTCGAAATGCCTTTCTTGGTATTTGAAAACTTTATCTCGAGAGGGCAAAGTGGCTCAAATGACCATTGAAATCGACAACCTCCTCAAAGAAGGATTTGTTCTGGATAACGGCAACTGGAACACCTACGTGACGGAGTTAGTGAGGAACGAGAGGTTCAAAATGGCCTTCCAAGTTTGTGAGAAGAGACTCATGTCCGACTTTACGGGATGGTCGAGGAATCGTCGATTGTTGCCTGTGCGAAATAGGCTGCCCATGGCCATCCGCAACCTCCGGAAAACCCCTCGGCATCTACGGCCTCTGGATTCCACCACGCTGGCACTCTTGGATGCCTATCTCCGATTACAAGCTTCGGCGGTGGAAAGTCAAGCGGCGAAATATTTGTTAGAGGACCTTCAACGGTTGTGCCCGCAAACTGTGAATGCTGTTATGACTATGCCTCGATCTGACGAGGCGATGGAACGAGAGGTTTTGGGAGGTGTATGATATGTGTACATTACAGTACAGCGTGTACATAGTGCACATGGTGTCAAAAATATAGCGTATAGAGTGTATATAGTTTGTTCCTGTCTGATATTGTATATTGTTAGTACTGTAATTACGGAGCGAGGCAAGACAGAATCCCCACTGGCCATAGATGGCATATATCTACAGTACCACATATTATTCCATGTTGGTGTTGGTGATGAGAAGAGCATCATCCAGAGTCTAGACACTCTTGGGTTAAATCTAAATTTCGTTGGTGCTGAAGCTTTATCTGATATACTCTTCCTAGATGGTTTCATTTTGCAGTTCCCATCTTTCAAGGAATAGTGGTGAAGCGAGTTTTGTTGAAGTCAACATACTGGCTGTTTCTAAACTGGGTTAAGTTGCTTAAGTTTTAAGTAGAAGAGGAGGAGGAATAGTTTTCTTGGGAGGTATGAGGTTGCCGTTTGGGAAGTGTGCTTTGGTTGGTAGGTAGGTATACTGAGGGTTGATATTATGAAATGGTATGAAGTCTTTATGTCATATTGCTTGCTCGAAATATCCTGAGCACCGGGTGGAGGTCAGGCTTCAGTGGCGAGGTTGCCTAGCTTCGTCCTTTTGCACATTCACCTGATATCGTTTATATATTCCCAGTCGTTTTGCAGACCTTCCTTTCGCACGTATCCATTCGAATTTTGCACACCAGCGCGACCCCTCCCGAGTACAAAGGCTTTCGTCTTCTTCCTCTTCCTCTTCTCTTCTTCTTTTCTTCTTCAAGCTCCAGGATCCGCAGTCAACCTCGTCTCTTCCTCTTCTTTTGACAGATCAGGTGTTGTAAGTTTGCACGACAAGGAATACTCGTATGCTTTTCATTTTCATTCATACGCTTGGAATATCCATGAGTTTTTTTCCTGGTCTAGTAATTCGTCGTTGGGTTGCTACCGAAAGAGGGAGTGCTGCCGATTTTTGGATTTTCTATGGATTGGTTTGGGGATTTGCTTGGGGAAGTGCAGGGCATTTGCATTTTTAATTCTGTTTATTTTGGGTGGCTTTTGAGACAACGATACGGTCACGTTTTACCTTCGTCTCTTCATACTCCCCAGCACATTTCCTGGGGTTTGCAAAATGTTCACAGCTGTATAGGATGTATTCTGACTTCTGGGGAGCCTTTTTATCCTCGAAGCAGGAACAGATGCTGAATTTTGGGATAGTTTTGATTTGGTTTGTAAGCATTTCTTGCCTTACGATTCACGACCCTCTTGGTGACTTGATTTTTCTCTGGGTGAGATTTTTGCTATGTTTGATTGTCCAGCTAACGTATACGATTCGCTCAGAAAGTCCCCGAAAGAGTAACTCCCTTACTCAAGTCTACTTGGCCATATTCTCATTATATCATCTCCATTCTTAACACGCTCATTGGTACTGGTGACTTCGGGCGGGGGGGGGGGGGGGGTGGTATTTACCTAACTGTAACCCGATACACGATCTTCCACAACGCTGTCTACTCAAACCCCGAAACCATTTTGGAACTCTGAGAAGTTACTGTATTCACTATTCAGAGGCTCTTCTCCATGTTGCAGCCTGAGACTTGACTAGAATATTTTCTCCTTTTCGGCTTTTACAGTGCTGATATTGATGATATACAGTACCAAAAGATCATCATAGGACCCAGACATTTCAAATCACTCGATGGATCTCTTTCAGGAGAATGCAAAAAGTATCTAGAGCCAATTTTATGACGACGTGCGAAATGCTTTCTGCAAGACGGACTTGAACCACTTTGTATTGCCTGTCATGGCAGGTTCTCGAGCTTCAAGAATTCACAATCAGATTATGAAGTACCTAAAGTGTGTTCTGTTACCGAAAGAGAGAGTACTACCGATTCTTGAGCGTTCTAACGGTTAGTCTTTGACTAAATGGAAGCTCGATTCGCAGGGGTAGAAAGAGTTGTTGATCAGGAAGAGGATCAACGACGGCTAGCCCCGCCTAAATATTCCTGTGTGCGCGCTAGCGTACGCTAGCCAGCGCTAGCCCGTGCTGGCACGTGCCGAGTAGGCCGTAGGCCCTTCCTCATTCACTCCACCTCGGACTTCCATAAAACAGAGCCATTTATTTGGCCTGCACTTTTAATTCTGTGTTATAAGTTACTCAACTAACTTTCGGGACACGAGCATCTCACCTCTGTCTTTTCATCAACTCGTGCAACTCGGGTGGTACTCGATTCTTCTCAGTTTGATTGGTGGGAACTTCCACCTAGTGCCGAAAATCTGGATAAGTGCTCATGAGAACTTCGACGGTATTTGACAACTTCACCTTCAAAGGTCTTAGATGTAGTTGGAGTTTTACATCCGCTCGTCTCGACAATACAAAGCCACTTCACTCGCTCTCGCTATTCCACCTTCAAATATCTTACTTCAAACTCGACTTCCCACCTTTCGCCAAAAAACATCTTCCTATCCCTCGAACCAAAACACTTTCGACAACAACTTTTAACCACATCCAAACGCAACCTTACCCACAACCTCATATTTACAACCCACTCACCCACCTCAAACCTAACCTCAACCACTTCCCCAAACCACTCTCAACAACCACCCCACCACCCTCAAAATGCCCCGCAAACCCCCCCTCAAACCCAAACCCACCTCTCCCCTCACGCCAAAAGCCCCCAGCCTCCGCAAATTCCTAGCAAAAGACATCATAACCCACCAACTCAAAGCGCCCCCACCAGATACACTCCCCAACCACACACAATTATCCTCTGCATCCCCATTCAGTTTCTCCCTTTCATCTTTGAAAGAAGATGACGAGGATGATTTCTTTCGAGGTATTGAAGAGAGGGAGGATCGCGATAGTTTATTTGGGGAGAAGATATTATCGGGGGAGGAGGTGAGGAGGGGGAGGTTGGAGGAGTTTTTGAGGGAGACGGAGAGGGAGAAGGGTAGACCGGTGCTTGGGAAGACAATGGGAGGGGATAGTGGTGGTGATGGTGATAGATTGGCGGAATTGAGGAGTGAATTACAGGACTTGGTGGTCTTGCAGATCGGCGCTACGCCACGGGAACAGCATTTGATATCCCGACAGAAGGGCGCGCTCATACAGGAAATTGCGATGTTGGAGGTTGCGGAGGAGAATAAGTCGACGATTTATAAGCGGAGATCTATGGGGAGGGGTAATGGTAAGTGCTAGCTCTTTCCTTTTCCGTTTCTATCTCTTTCCTCTCCAGACCCAATACTGACGTTATCTTGACATGAAGCGGAATTGAAAGCCGAATTCGAGGACGAGCTTAAGAAACTGCCGGTTCCATTAAGCCACTGGGAACAACAGAAAATTGCGAGAGCTAAGATACGAGACGAGAAGTTAGCTGAGAAGGAAAGGGAGAGGGTTGAGAGGGAGAGAGTATTGGCTGTTGTCGAGGTAAGTTATTCATTCCTTAGTGGTATCATGATGGAGTGTTGAGGGGAAAGTGACTGATATTTAAAATAGGAGGAAAGAAAAGCCGAAGAAGCAGCCAAAACAGCCTGGCTCTCCGAGCTAGTAAAAGCACAAGGTCTCCCGCCACATCTACAAGCAATGCTCAACGGTATAGCAGAAGTTGAAGAACCCGTCGAAGAGGCCCGGAACTTGGAACTGGAAGAACGACAAACTTCATGGGAGTGGGAGGAGCGAGAAGAATATGAAGCGTACAACTCAGATGGGGAATATGAAGGAACAGGCGGCTACGGAAACTACGGCGGTCTCCTCCGTCCTGAAGACCTCCAAAGCATCTCTTTCCACCGCCCCCCTCCCCTCCCCCAAGCCCAAACCCACCTCCTCTACCCTTCCCACCCCTCCTCTTCCCCCCATCCCCCTCTCCCCTCTCCTAAAACCCGAAAGCGCAAATCCCAAGATTATTTCGACCCCACCGACCTAGACGGCGAATCCCTCCTCTACTACCACAACGGCCAATTCCCCAAGACGCGCTACTCCAAAAAGCGAGAAGTCACGAAACGTTCTCAAGGCCGCTGGCAGAGCGAAATCCACGACTATTTCCCGGAATCCCAAATGACCCAAGGGATGGAGATGTCAGAGGCGGATATGGCTGTGGAACATGCTTTTCGGGAGGCGTGTAAGGAGGGAAGGAAACGGCATCGG
This sequence comes from Hymenotorrendiella dingleyae, assembly GCA_003988905.1. NCBI lineage: Eukaryota > Fungi > Ascomycota > Leotiomycetes > Helotiales > Helotiaceae > Hymenotorrendiella > Hymenotorrendiella dingleyae. The sequence continues at coordinate 24,644 of QYAP01000109.1, forward strand.
ATGGAGGTTGCGAAGGCGGGGGAGCAGATGGCTAGGGCGGAACGGGTTCGGAGACGGATGTTGGGTTGAATGTTGTGTATTGTGTACTGTGTGGGGAGTTGTGAAGTTGTGGAAGATTTGGGTGGGAAGGAAAGAAGAATGGCGTGCGTTGGATTTCTCTTTTGAAGGAGGGGAAAGGGACGTTGACTTACGCAGTGGTTTTGCTATAGCGGAGAGATTTACTGCTTTGCGGTCCATATTTCTTATCCTTTCATCGTTATTCTCATTATTCTTACAGCGGTCGTAACTGCCAGCGCATTTCCATGGAGCATGGCATCTCATTCGACACTGCCCGAAATAGCTGAGGATGATGCGCCACTCATCTCTACAAACAACCTCATTTCAAAGGCAGCCTCGTTATAAGAAATTTAGCACTAGCATAAATCTGAAACACGAAGAATTTACTTTGAATGACTAGAAATGATACCACTTGGGAAATAGAGTGGGTGGAAAGACGCGAGGAAGAGAGGGTACTTGTTTTTGTTTTCTTTCAGGGAAATGGCAGGTTTATGTAAATCTCTCTTACAAGGGAGAGAGATTGTGCTGTGAAACATCATCAGGTAATAGAGCTTCAACGACCATCGATAAGATAAAACTGCCAATTGCAGTTCATAGGATCTTAGCTAGGTCTCCAGAACCTCATTCTCAATCTCAATTTAAATGACTTGCCAAGCACTCATCAGAGAATATAGCATATGTAATAGCACGTATGCCAAACACTATGCCTCATTGCTAACGATAAATTAAAGCAAAAATGCAGAATGAGAGCGGGAAAAGCAAGCAGAACAAATCTGGCAATGCCTTTTTGATCATTGATTTCGACATGATAGGAAATGTGGCAATGGCAAGTTTGTAAACTATAGAACTCGAACAGAATAATTTTGAACGGCATTAAAAGAGATATATTCAGAGAGTGTGTGTGTATGGCACAAGAGAGCGAGAGACCAACGGCAGCAAACCTGAGGTGGTCCAAATTTGAAGTCTATCATGATCATGCGCTTACCTCACTCTTCCATGACTCGAGTCGTGGGGGTGACATCCCGCCACACACTGTGAAGCTATACTAAAGCTAGTGTGGGGGCAGCAGTTCTGATTATTGATCCCAGCAGCTTCAGAATGGACTTGAGAACCTGCCTCCCCCACTCCGGCACAGACGGCTAAAGACTTTAGCTACTCGATCCCAAGAATTCGGAGAACGTCGAGGAAAAGAAAGGAAAGTAAAAATGAACAAGGTAGCGCAGAGGCATTTGGCTTTGGTGAGTAGATGTAAAAAATCTTGGGCTTACTAAAACCCTACGACTTGCTGACACAAGTTAGCTGGTTGGAAGCTAGTCATAAACGTAAAGCTCAGTTGTCAATGTAGCGTTGATCACAGAATGAAGACAACAACGGAGGGGAGAAACCTCGAACGGGAAAGCAACCAGAAAACTCTCAACCCGATCATCCATGATAATGCAAGAGATGCGTACTCCCAATTCCCAAACAAAAGCCCCCAAAAAATCAGACCTCCCATGACCACACGACCTCTCTCTCTCTCTCTCTCTCTCAAAAACATCCAGTCCAAATGCAACCCATAAACTGCAATTGAATCCCAAATGCATCCCGTCTTGAAGGATTCCAACGTGTCTTTCATCTAGGATTCATCCGCTCGCTCCTTCGCTCCATAGACAAGACTCACCCTACTATCTTCCCCGCAAAATTGAGGACATCACTTGTGCTGTCTAGTGCTGACAGGATATGCATCTGGGTTACGTGCTTGGAAAATCAGTATTGGAAAGTGCATGGCATTGCATTTCCAATAGCCGGTTGTCTGCTGCCCCCGCTATTTTGTCATCGGTGATACGATGTATCTCCGAAAATATTAATTGTAAAAGAGAAATGTAGCGTGGAGACCTCTACAGACCGGTATGTGCTTTGGGTTTGACTATGGTAGGACACTCCTTTGGCAGTAAAAGTCTTCGTGAGTGCGGCTTTTGGGCCTATTTCTTGGGCACCACGAACAGGCAGCTGTCGTGGCCCCCAAAAGCTTTCATAGCGGGCACTCCGGTAATCCAACTGAGACAGTACAAACTTGTACACGATATCCAAACCACTAACATGCACGGCGATTGGCCGACCTAATATCAATGTGATACCATTCCAGAAATCCAAGCTAGCGTTTATGCGTACAACATCAGAGGGGTATCAAAAGTTCGATTTTCCTTCGTCCCAAATCTCAATTCCCCACCATCTTCTTCACCCGATCCAAGAGAACTTTACTCTCACGACCCAACTTCCGTTGCCCATTCTTTCCCCCCGTCCTAGCCTTCGCCATGGCTTTCCTAAATTGCTCTCTCTCCTGGATCTTTTGCGCCCTTTCCTTTTGACTTCTCTCAATCTCCGCCCGCTTAGCGTCGGCCTCAGCCTTCCTCTCTGCAGCGTATGCTTCCTCTTTCTCAAAGTATGCTGGTTTCCGCTGCCGCCTGTCTTTCTGGGGACGTTGCGAATATTGCTGAGGGGGAGGTGTGGATTCGCGAGGGGCATCAAGCATTGCCTGTCTTTCTGGATGGAGTTCTTGTGTGGCGGGTTCGGCAATGGGATCGTTCGTGGGGAGGGGTTTGGAGGTAGGTTCTTGGGCTTTTATTTTTGCGTATGCCTTTTTGATTTTGGCTTTGTCGATTAATTCTCTTTTCATTTTTATGACTGCACAAAAGGTTAATAGTCCACTCTATACTCGAATTCTTCCTAAATCGCACCTTTTCTTCTATAGGTCCCGTCAGGTAAATTGTCAGGACCAATTTTGAAGCCTGCCCGATGCTTCTTCGGCGCCGACGATGTAGCGCCATCTTCGAGAGGCCTTTTTGGTGCCATGATATTGTGAGACAGGTGGCGAAGAATGGTTATCTTGAGGTTGTCGCCGATTGAAGAAATTGGGCGGCGTTGTGGTTGTCTGCTTCGGGCACGGCAGATCTGGTGGTCTGCAAAAAAATATGCGGGATGAAGACTCAGGCTGACGCGGGAGCCCCGGTATTTCTTTTTAGTGCGAACTTCGAAGCCACTGGACGCACCGAATCCTACCGATAAGCCACTGATTTGCCCTGCCTGATAGCAACCAACCCACTCGCGTGCCACTCCCACCCACTGCGAGTTTCCAACTGGTCCAGGAGGATTTTGAGCCAGGCCCTGTGGTCTCCCTGGATTTGCTCCATAATGCACGAATCCCCAGTCTTTGTACCCTTGGCTCCGTGCTGGCCCAGGTCTTGTCCTTCCAAGGTTGTTTGTAGACCGCGGGATGACGAACTAGCAAGCGTGACCTCGGGACCACTTCAGCACCTCCACCCCATTTCTCGTCCAACCTCATAACATTTATACCCTCACCGACCTTTCTTAAAGACCAATTTTCCCGCTTTGCCGCCAGGCTGCTGCATGACCTTTATTTAGTGCCTCGATTTTTGGCGATTGGATTCCACAGCTTCCGTCTGTGATATGAAAGTGTTTGCATATTACTTACTGCGCCTACACCTACACCAGCCACAGCAGCAGCACAAAGCCAGGTCACCTCCCCGCTTTAAGGCGCCCTCCTTGTCTGCAGCTTGATCCTTTTCAGAAACCCAACCTCGTCTGTTGCCCTTGCAATTCTTCCGCCATGCGTATTTGAGCGAAAAGGGTGCATCTTGGGGAAGCCAATATGCCAATTTTCCAGGATGAAGAGCTTGGTGAAGGTGCAGGTCAAATTGCACCTACACACCAACCCAAGTCACCTCGTCCACCTACACCACCCGAAAGACTCCCAATGGCAAGAAAACTCTCAGAAGAAAGCATTCGAACCGAGTTGTGCGAAGGACCAGTGCCGGACACTGCGGATGAGCAACCAAGTTATTCTACAGGTGCCTTGAATACGGACTTTTCCTTCCCAAACCAACATGGAACATCAGATCGAGGAGAGTTTATTGAACGACTAAAGAGAGGCGAAAGTCCTACCTGGCTGCCCAATAGAAATGTATGTGTGCACCGTAGTTGTTGTGTAATAGTTGCTAACCCTCTGGCTAGCTGGAATCTCTACTCGACGACGATCGCAATGTCACTCCAAAGAAACCAACTTCCAATACGCCCAAATCCTCCCCCTTACTACCTTCTCCCGAGATATCCGAGCCTGCAAACCACCCAAAGGAAGGAAGTGGACAAGACGAGCAGTTGGAAAGGCCGCGGTCTGCGCTTCACAGTGGTGATTTTACGGAAAGACCCAAGGAGAGCCTCTGGGGAGGAATTCTTCTGCAAGGAAACACTGGGCTGTTCAGATCAGAGCGAAGACCATGGCAAGCTACCACGCCCCCAAGAAATTTCTCGCCCTTCCAACTCGATGGCCGTTTTCCACCAGTAGATCAAATCGACACCGACTTGGGCTGGCGCTCTCGAGCACCCTCATTATCCTCGTCCTACTCGTCCAGTTTTATTCTTAAACCACCTACCAGCCCTTTGGTGCAGTCTCAAAGCAACGATGACCTCGAACTGGCTTCTTTTATGAATCCAATGGACATCACCCCCGATTTCCGGAGTAACCGACGTCACACCCTACAGGCCTCGCATTCTATGCATTCAAGTCCTTCAATACCAACGACCTCTAGCTTCAATAAAGCTTTACCACAGTTGCGACGGGACAACACTTTCCCATATCAAGCTCACCAACCGAGAAGATCTCTTGCATCAAACCCGACCTCCAACCCTTCGGCCTCTCCCCAGACCACACCAAATTTCTTACGTTCACGACGTCCATCATATTCTTCAGATATTTCGCCTTTACACGCTTCTATGGTAGGATCATACGAAGAGAGTATTCTCAGAGGAAGAATGTCGACTTCCCCTTCTAAGCCTTTGGATTTCGTAGCTCAGATAGGAGTATTAGGTCTTGGTAAGTGCAAATCGAGCCTACGATGTCCAGCTCACGTGACCCTACCATTTCCGGCGGTATTTTATAGCTATGAAACTACGAGTCACGGCCGTGCAGGGACTTCAGAAGATGGTCCAAGTCCATATGTTGGTCTTGTAGATCTTGAGAATGGTCTTCCAAATCCAAATCAGCTAAGGGACAGTAAGCGAAAACGCCTTACCAATGTAGGTCGAGGCCGTGCGGAAGACCTGGATATGATCGATGGGCCGAATACAAGCCAAATCACCGATCAAGATATCCGCCGTGTCGAGAAGCAAAAACGAAGATCCACTTCACCAAGGGCTCCTCCAGGTGGCAGCTACAGAATTCCTGAAAAGGGTCAGCTGCAGATCATCATAAAGAACCCAAACAAGACCGCCGTGAAATTATTTCTGGTTCCATATGATCTTACCGGTATGGAACCTGGGACTAAAACATTCATCCGCCAACGAAGCTATTCAGCTGGCCCCGTTGTCGATGCACCCATACCTCCCACGCCCCTAACTGGGGTTGCCAACTTTACCGAACGACCCACGCTTCGGTATCTTGTCCATTTGCACATATGCTCGCCATCACGCGGGCGGTTTTATTTGTATAAAAGCATTAGAGTTGTTTTCGCAAATCGCGTGCCCGATGACAAGGAGAAGTTGAGAAACGAAATTTCTACCCCTGAGCCACGATTCAGCGTGTATAAACCAAGCCGAGACTCAGGTCATGGGCATACTCTTACGGGAGGAGCAGGTGCTGCTCTTGCCGCTGAAAAGGCATATAGAAGGAGGAGTTCCGGGTTCGCCCTTGGATCCTCGCACCGTACATATGATAGTTTTGGAGGGATTCCACAAGCAGAGAAGGGTCTCAGCAGCGGAACCTCATTTCCCAATGAGCATGAATCTAGTAGCACCATACCGATACAATCGATTCCGTTCAGCCTCTCCGGAAAATCCACTCGAAGCCAGAAAGGCCCACTAGAGAGCGTACAGTCACCCACGTCCAGCAACGGTCGATCCCCAATCTCTCAAGGGGCTGGCCTTTCGATGTCCTGGGAAAGCAATTCTACAAACGTCGATTATGGCAAGCTCAAGAAAGGGGATGCTGGATACGGTGGAAATGCTTTTGCAGGATCTCCCGACGGGAAACAAATTGCTCAAGGTTTGCTCGCAAAGAAACTGCGTGATCTTGGAGTTGGAATAGGAAATAGTCGAGATAGTGGAGACGACATGTGATTTTGTTGCCGGAGTCAAATGGATACAGGGGATACCCGGTTTGTTTTGTTTATGTAGTTCTCGGAGCATATGGTGTTTAGGAAAATCGCATCTTCCTTTGGAATCTTTACTCTGCTTACCATTTCTAAGAAAAGAATACATCAAAATCAATTCCCAATCCAAACTTCTTTCATACTCGGCGATTTTTCCGAAGATGAGACTACTTCGTTACACTAGCCATATACGGTCCCATTTCCCGAAACGGGATCTGCGGCATGATGGACCACTCGCGAGCGCAACAACATATCCACCACCACCAAGTGGTGTCTCGAAAGATCAGATGAGAAATAAAGTTTTGGACTGGCGCTGAGCGTGGTTCGTTCTGCTCAGCCTTCCGCTAACAGTTTCTCCTTGAGCCTCAGGGTTTTCATGCCTAAAAAAGGAAAATCGCGGTTCTCTTAAACGGGTAACTGGCTCGACCCCCAAAAGCTTATTTTTCATCTGCCTTTCTTTCGACATCGCTTTCTTCTGTGCTCACACGCATCACTTCGTTCTGTGCGCCATGTCATCTCATCAGCCGGAACTGTTTCTTTTCTCCAGACCTTTTTAATTAGATTTTGATAACCTATTTGTCTTTTAATAGTTTCGTGCTTCTTCTTCTCTTCTCTCCTTAAGAGGCTGAGCCTCCTCTTTTCACTTCTTTGGCTGGGCCTCCCTTTATTACTTGGCCGGTCCTTTCTTCCTCTTCTTCTTCTAGGCTGAGCCTCAATTCTCGGCAGGCTAATACCTCATCATGCACACCTTCTCCTTCTCCTTCTTCTTCCTAGCCGCAATCCTCATAGGAAGCGTATACGCCAGGCCAGCATTCAACGCTGGCGCCCCGTTTGAGGATGACCCGAATAACGGGAATATGGCTGGCAACACCGGGGGTATTGATAGTAATACGGGCTATGTGGAGGGGCAGAATACTAATGGGATTGACGACAAGGGGCGTGTTGTCGGCGCGGGGATCGACAGTGACGGCTCGACTGAGAAAACAGAGGGTGTTAAAATACCGACTGGAGGGATAGTGGAAATCGGCGGTGCGCCCAAGAAGAGTACCACGAATGGCGGGATTAGCAGTGCCGGCATAAAGACTGCAACGAGAGCGCAACAAAAGAGTTTCCTAGGTGCCCTAGGGGCGGCGGCTATGGGTGCCATGAGCACGATGAATGGTGGTGGTGCTCCGAGTGCGATGAATCTGAGTGCGTTGGGGAGCGCGACGGGGGGTGTGCTGGATACGTTTTTGGGCGATGGGGATACGGTTATTTTTCAGAATGGCATTGTCAAGAGTAAGGCGGGCAATGGAACGGTTTGTCCGGCTATGGCGGTTATTTTTGCGAGGGGAACTTTTGAACCTGGTATGTAATTCCTTCGCCTAAACCATCACTTCCCCTCCTACCCTCAAGCGAGAACAAGAGCTAACCACCTCTTTTGCCTTTTCCAGGAAACGTAGGAATCCTAGCCGGACCAGCCTACTTCGCCTCCCTCGCCGCCGTCATGAACGGCACCAACCAACTCGCCATCCAAGGCGTCGACTACCCCGCCGACGCCGCCGGGTTCTTCGCCGGCGGCTCCACCGAAGGCGCTATGCAAATGGCTTCCCTTATAAACTCTACCACAAAAGCCTGTCCTTCCACCATGATCTCCCTCTCTGGCTACTCCCAGGGCGCTCAGGTCGTTCATCTCGCCACCACTATGATTTCCAACGATACCGCGGCGAAGATTTCGTCGGTGGTGATGTTTGGCGATCCGAAGAATGGGACGGCGTTGAGTGGGGTGCCGGCGAGTAGGGTGCTTACGGTTTGTCATGCGAAGGATGATATTTGTAGGGGCGGGGCTGTTATTGGGAAGAGTCATTTGACGTATGCGAGAGATTCGTTGGGGGCGGCGAATTTTGCGATGAATAGTGTGGCTATGTTGGGGATTACTAGTGAGAAGTTGAGGTTGGATGGGGGGTTTGTGGGGGCTTAGGGAGGGGAAAGGGTTCGATTTTGTATATTTATATATGGGTTTACTACCTTACTAATTGGTTTAGTGCGCCCCCTCTTTTATCTTGTTATGCTAGATCATTAAAGAGAATCAAACTTAACGGGAGGGACACTTCCGTGAATGAACCTCTCCCGTGTTTTGGGCCTCTATTGTTTTGAGTCTTGCTGTGCTGGGATGTTTAGGAGAATGAAGGTTAAAAACGAGGGGCGGGGGGATCTGTACCATAAGGTTGCGGAGAGTATGTTTGGTTGACTCTGTGATGAGTGTAGGTGGTGTCTTGTATTTAATTTTGGGCAAGTATCTCAAGCTTTTACGATTTCATTGTTAGACAAACACTTACACTTTCTATTTACTCATCAACTAGCCACTGCCAATTCCTTCCCCAATATTCCTCCAAATAGTATGGAGCAATCACTCCAACATGATCTTGTGGTGGACTTGAGAACTGCCGGGAGACTCGATTGAAGCGAGACCTTTACCAGTGAATTGAGGTAGAAGAATCGAATCGTAACGGTAGAGTGCTCTCACACCACGCGGGTATAAAAGTATCCCTGGATACCAAATTGATGAGATAGACCTCGACAAATGATGACCAACTATTCAAGTGTGGTGCAAGGGGGAGATGAGACAAACTTGCTTTCCCCAAGAGTCAAGACTTGCGGTCCAGAAATGATACTTCTAATGTATATCTCTTGCCCGTTATATAAGATATTATTCTTGGAGGATATATCTTCCAAATACCCCAATAAGAGAGGAAGAGTGCTTCTCTCTGCTCGACCATACTGTATACGAAAAATCATCCCACGAAGTGACGAAGAGGCACAACCTCTATCGGTAAGTCTCACTATACATAAGCAGCTTCCGGCAATCTCTTCTTCCGCTTCCCAACCTTCTCCAAAATGATAAAACTTTAAAACATACTTTCTAACGATGCAATCGGAAGCGAGGGATATCTGAAAGAATATTACTTCTTTCGTTCAACCAGAAATGATAGATCGTTCATATAAGGGCGCGCCTTCCATCGATGCATTTAGGTAATAGGTATATTTGGGTAAATTCGTTCCGCGCGATAGTCTCTTTAATTTCTTTAACACTCTCAGTCTTCAGCGATCTTCAGCGATCTTCAGGGATCTTCAGCAATCTTTACCCATACTTCCTGTGCTCTACGCAGACAAGCTTCTCGGCATTTGTTTCACTCCATCCCCTGAAGCTTGGAGTGGATTGCTGCCGCACTGTAGCAGTCTTGCAAGTTAGCAGTTACACTATTTCGAAAGTGCAAGCCCCTTACCACCCCCCAAAATAGCGAAGAGAAAGTGCAAGAATCGGTAGTACTTTCTCTTTTGGTAGCAAAACCTAACCCCCTTTCTATACATTCGGGACGGGATGGTGTGGTTAAGTGTGCTTTCGAGTTGAGTTGGGTTGGGTTTATGTTTTTGCGCTTGTAAGTTACGGTATGTTGCCGTCGCGTCATAACACCTCTACAATGATAAACTTACTTTCCCTTTCACTCCATTCCTCCCTCATGTCTGCTACTTAATCAAGTCCTCCTGCTTTGAGTCACTCTATCCTGAATGCCGTACGCAATCAGCTTTTATGCCTTGGTGTAAAAAGTGCAGCTTTGCTTGTCTTCAAGTAGAATGGTAAGTGCGAATTTGACGGAGAGGAAAAGTGGATTGGAAATCGAGGAAGATAGGTATAGTTTGTGTCAAGGGACTTTTTGCAGGTGGTGGAAAGAAGGAAGATGATTCGGTAGCACTTCCTCTTTCGGTGACAAAAAAGCTTATTCGTAGGATTTTGTACTGGTGGCAATGGTTGAGTCAAGCCCTCGAAGACATACCAAAATAAGTTCGCTGAAACGTTCCAGATTTTCTATGCAATTCTGAACTCCGCACTACAGTATATTCTTTTTCGCTTTGTGTGCCGTGTTCCATATATTGTCCTGAGTGATTCTTTTTTTCCCCCACCATATTATAACTATTTATACAGAAAAGCACCCGAAGTGCATTATTCACTATGTACTCGACAAAGCACTAGACACCGTCGTTGCATTAAATACAAAAACCCATCTCGCACCTCCCGCAAGGACGCTGACAACGATAGCAAGTTACATGAGATTTCATCACTCAACAGCATAAGCTTAACTTTACCTAACTCCCATCACTTGCCAACAACTACTCTCATCTATACTCCACACTGATCCCGGGAATTTTGCCTTCCATCTGAGATAAAATACCCCTATATTCTTTCCTTCCTGAACAAAAATACTGCATAAAAGCTTTACTAAATGAGAGAACCATTTCTTGGAGTTAAAGTGTTTAAAATCAGGTTGTTATAAATACGTCCTACAGTCATATCAATTCGTCGATAACCCCAAGATCCCCAAATTCGTATTATTAAGCCTTGGGCCGGCGGTTTATGATCGAAGTTAAAGGGGATTTTGGCCAGAGTATTGCAGTTGCTCGGAAGAGATTCCGATGGCAAGAGATCCTGAGATTTGTTATAAAAATCGTAAAAAAATCCCCTTTGAAAGTCTCCACGAATTTTGACAATAGGTGGTACTAAATATTTCGGTAGCAAATGCTTGCTCCATTCATTATGTTCAGATGAAATAGTGCTGGCGAGATGTGTTGTGACATAACTTTAAGAAAATGGAAATTATGGAATCTAAATTGGGTACTTGTGAGGGTCTCAAGCACGACGAAGTCTAATGCAAGGATATATGTAAATTGGCTACAGGTTTAGGAAGAGATCCTAAGCGAGAAGAATAGATATCTACAGAGGAGCACGGTCCACTCGTCACCCACCATTCTATTCCTTCCATTCCCTCACAGTACTCTATGAGATGAGCATTAACGACACTATTATGGAAGACAAGACGTCGTAAAGTTTTCTCTGAGGGTGAAAACGTATTTTCGATTAAAACTATAAATTTTATTTGCTTTAATATTTCTTTTTATAATTTCTTATGAAGAATACGTTTATTGGGATTTAAGACTAAGTTCGTTAATGGTATTAAATCAGCGTGGATTGATAAAGTAAGCTAAAGAAGGGAACGAAAAAAGAAAAGATAAAAGAATAGAAAAACTTATTTCTAAGCGACTTTTCGAAGCTAAATCGTGATTTTATGGGGTAGATAATTCTCTGGTTTGTTGATAGGCGGTGACCAGGAGTTCCAATTATACCCTCACTTCCCCTATTTTTTACCCAGCACGTAGATAAAAATGTGTACCTTGATTTTCTTTTTGCATGATAAGCCTTATAATCCAACTACCGGCAAAGAGCGAAAATGACATAGACGAAAGGCTTATATTAGAGCCTCTTACTACAATTCACAGCTTCTCTCTTCGGCTTTCTTAGCAAGACCGTCATTTCGGCGAAGAAGTTTACCTAGGTGATGTGGTCAAATAGTCTTAACTTTAAAGGGACCATCTGTAGACGATAACAGGTAAATTATGACATTCTTTTTTCTATAAATTCATTTTTATCTCTCGCTACGGTTTCAATTCTCCTAGATGTGACCAAGGGAAGGGCGGTCTTTTGAAATTGATGCGAGAGAAGCGTCAGCATGCCTCAGGAATTTTCACGGTGTTCAGAGCACCAATTTTGAGAGTAAGAGTATTCACTTTGAAAGTGTTTGAGAGGTACCTAGGTATAAATTGCTTGACAGGTGATTACTGACCAAGTTAGTATTGACACAAACTCTTTCACGACTTGGCATTGCCTCCTCCCCGGGAATTACAAGATGATAGAAACTTGGAAATGGGCGTCAACTTGCTACATTGAAAGTGACCTAAAGTTATCAACATCTCAAACACCCCTATCTTCTTCGGCAGTTTTACTATTGGACGAGGGAACAAGCCAGAAATCGGTAGTACTTCTTCTTTCGGTGACAAACTGCTCTACGTACTGGATAAGTTTGTGTTTACAGATTTCGCCAGAGCTTTGTACGGAAAGTAGAGCTTAGGTAGAAATTTCAATTTGTGATTGGGAATCATAGCTAGGAGTGTGAATGAAGTGGTCTGATCTGGCTCAGGCTACCACAACACCGATACTGGCGGACAATCCTCGAAATTCTGGTAGTTGGGTGACCTAACATTTTGTGATCAAGGTTACTTTTATAGCCCCGCCTCTCCCTTCTCCCCTTGTCCACTGCCTTATTCACCCCCGAGAAAATTGCCTCCGAGTTAAATTTACTTCTGACTTTGAAATAATTCTACTCCTATATTCTTCATCGTCCAACACACATTCCTAGCCTAAAATTACCAATCCATATGCTCTCCTTTACTTGGATTTCAAATACACCAAGGGACGAGAGGAAATAATTCATAACTAACTTGGTATCTACATAAAAGCTAAAGACACGTCGAAAAATCCACTTCAGTCGAACTCACCGTCCTATTTATACTTCAAAATTGATGAATGGAAAAATAATTCACTACCCTCCAACCTCATAATGTGGAGGGGAAAGCTCTGAGCGAAGCAACACCAAACCACAAGAGGCAGGAACGTGAAGTGATCAGGAATCAGGAGGAGGATAAAAGAGGGTGGAAATGTAGTAGTTTAATTGATTAAATAGAACATTGTGAGAGGAGGGAAGGAGGGGTAAAAGAATCACTGTTGAATTGTAACGTTCTCGTGTATGAAATGAATGTGTGTTTGTTTATTGTGAAAAGTCGTGGATAATTCTTAAGGAATCAAAAAGAAGGAAACTATATACCGAGGAGGTCGGTCACCTGACTCCCGAATCACCTGATCAGCCCCCTTGGCTACCCTGCTGCACGTGCGTGGCGCCAGCCCCGCCACAATAAAAACTCCCAAAAAAGAAAACAATTCACAAGTACAATACATTCCTTGGTTCTAGGCTAACTTGTGTGGTATCTATATCTAGATAAATCCATAATGAGATAGTTGGATATAATTCACACTTGCTTTCCTTATCGGGTGTAGAAATCTTTCGGCGTTAAGCCCCTAAATTAGCGAGGTGTCTGATTGACGGGTACAAAAACGACCTCACGTGATACCACCCCCCATTTGTGGCCCGGGGCTTCCGAAACCGAAGGGCGAAGGAAAGCCAGTTTTTCCCCTGTCTGGCCCGCCAGAAACACCTTGTTCCAATTTGCAAAGCCAACATACGGAGGCTCGAAGCTAATGGCCAAATGCTAGATAGATTTGAGATGAGTTGGTTGTAAGTCTTATTTCTCTCTATCGCCATCTCTCTTCCTATGTATGTATGAGTTGAGCCTTTATCGCAGCAGTGCAATGGCTGCTGTGATGGCGGTTCAAAATCTATTTGCCTACAGGCTCGTACCCCACGAAAGGCGTGATATCAAACCCTTGACGATGCATCTGAGATCCAACAGTCAATTTTCCATCTCGTGTTGGTGAAGTTGGTTGTTCGGTCTGATGCGATGCTTGACAAGGATTCATCCTTCAAAAATATTAATATGTATGAGGGAGTACGCACCCTACCCCAGTACTGTCCTAACCCCCACCTCGTTCCCTCAATTAATTAATTTCAAGTTTTTTCCCCGTCTAACGTCGAGCTGCTCGTCATACAAGGGAAGGTTCTGCAAATATTTATACACGAAAATGACTAGTCTCGGTTTAGAATTCCCTTCTTTAGCAAAGGTATTTGGACAATGCAAATTTTCCAACTAGTCAGTCTAGTCCCCATATAGTATTAATCCAGTTTCCTTTATTGGTCCCTCCACTTGTTCCTTCTGATGCACCAGGCTTTGCGAGATAGTTGGATTTTCATGTTGGTAATTCAGCCCACTCCTTCGAACGACACGGCTTTGGAGGGGTCATATCAATGTCACTCCGGGACCCTCCCCTCCCCCAAGTTTTGTGAAGCACAGCGTATTTTGAACCACTTCTCAACACCATCTACCCTCATACCATGTCTTCTAATACATTTGGTGACAAAACCACGGCCCTGGAGGTTGCTAACGCCTTCAAAGATCGCATTCATGGGAAGAATGGCAAGTTTCTACACGCTATATCACTATTGTGTTTCTCAGTACGTTCAATACTAATTTACCGCAGTACTTATTACGGGTACCAATCCTCAAGGCTTAGGGGCCGCTGCCGCCCGTGCAATTGCTGCGGAAAGTCCAGCATTGCTAGTTTTGACATATCGCACGAAAGGGAAGGCGGACCAGGTAGTTTCGGAACCCCACCAGACCTTCCCTTCAGTCAAGGTTCAAATTTTAGAGCTCGATCTAGCGTCTCAGGAATCGATCCGAAAGGCAGCAAAGGAGCTGAACTCCACCATCTCCCACTTGGATATCCTAATCAACAATGCCGGAGTCATGTCCGTGCAAGAACGCACTGTAACATCTCAAGGGGTTGAGCTACAATTCGCCACGAATCACCTAGGACATTTCTTATTCACAAATCTCATAATGGGGAAGTTGATCACCGCAGCTAAGCAATCGTCGGCTGGTGAGACTCGAGTTGTAACTGTGTCGAGCGCATGGCATCAATTCAGCCCGGTCCGCTTTAGTGATATCAACTTTGAAGGGAAGCCGATTCCGGCAGAAGAGCAGCCCAACAAAGACTACCTCGCCAAATTTGGGCACAGTATCGACTCCATCTATATTCCCGAGGTCGCATATGCGCAGTCCAAGACAGCGAACCTTCTATTCTCTGCTTACTTGATGGGACACTTGAACAAATATGGCATTCTAGCATTTGGACTCAACCCAGGTGGTAAGATGAGCTCGTTTTCTTCTTTTCCATTAAAGTCCATAGTGATTGAGGGACAAAAATGCTAATTGTTTGTAGGGATTTTAACTGAGATTGCAAGGAATCTGCCGAAAGAAACTGTGGAACGTTTGATAGCTATGGACGTAGTTGACAAGACGGAAGAACAAGGAGCCGCAACTACAGTTGCAGCTGCCTTTGACTACTCTCTGACAGGTACGCATCAGACCACTTATTTAGCCTTCCAAATTCGCGCTAGCCACTTGCTCACAACTCATCGCTATAGCCGAGTCCGAGCCTTACCTTCATGATTGCCACCCACTGGCTCCCAGTGCGTATGCCAAAGACCCCATACTGGCAGAAAAACTCTGGCACTTAAGCGAGGATCTCGTGGGCGAGAAGTTCCCCCTTGATTTCTAAGTAGCGAATTCGGAAGTTCATTTCTTAACACCGTTGGTTGGCGCGCCATATTAAAGGTTTGATGGAAGGAGTTGCAAATCGAGTCGGTTTTGTTTGAGAAGTGTTTGGGTATTAGGAATAGAGGGTATTTTGCAATGCTTCCGGCCTTGCAATGAAAATATGGAGCAACCGTTTGGTTGATTCAACAACTCGTATACTCTACCATCTCTCCTTTCCAACAATAGATTATTTGTCATTAAATAAAAGAAGTGGGGATCTCCATAACAGGCAATGAATTCAAGTTGATGAAATGGGCATAGCCGAGGCTGAAAGAGGCGATTCAGGGAATATACGAGTATTTCCCTTAAGAGGTAGCTAAGCCGAAAGAAAAGACTTTCAGAGAACTGACAAAAGAGATCACCGAGTACCGGTAACCAACAGAGACGGATACTGTTTCTAAAGTTCCCAGGATTCAAATTCGTTATTGTCCCATGACAAGGTTGTGTATTCTATCATTGACCCCTACGGATCCTGAGCTGCCGCCATCAGCCCCAATCACATTTCTGTTGGTCCGTGTTGGATAAAGAAACGTACGAGAACGTAGAATTGGGGCAGGAGTAGAATGCAGTCATTTATTGTGTTGTACGAAGCGATCAGTGTCCTAAATAGGACGGCTATATGCTGTCGTGCACATGCTACTTAAAGTGGGGTCGTTATCAATCACTGAATTTTATTCTTCTTATGCAGTTGGACCATATGGAGCCAACAGAAGAGTTTTGTTGGCTCCACCAAGGCCAGGCAGCACATTAGACCACCACCCAATACTCAAAACGCTGGGGTCTGCTGGTTACTTGGGTGAATGGTAATAGATACGATATTGTTGGTAACACCAAGCAAAACTGCCTCTTCCAGCCCACTTGTTAGCAATATCGTACAACGCTCCAAATAGGATTAGCGACACCCCTCCTTCAAGCTGATTCTATGTGATATCGTTTGCATATGAAGGATGAATTTTGAAGGTATTAGTGTACAGATGGGAGACTTATCTCATGTGGGGTACACAAGAAGTATTATTGAACGAAGGTGTGAGTGAAGTGAAAGTGATCATACTCTATTGCCCACTTGAGGGTGAGTGAGCATATTATGAATTACATGAAGAGTGCTTGGACCAGGAGTGGTTATATTATCTAGCGTTACGTCAACGGGGATGAGTTGCGAGTCGTTGGATTTTCTTAAGACATCACCTGATATGGGTTACAGGTGGAGGATTGATCGTGGTAGGGCTTCTGCATGGTATATAGTACATATTGCTTGTCTCTCTTTGCCAGGATCCTCCATTCAATTGCCTCTTAACGAAGTATACCTCGATTTTCCTTGACGCAAAGTTATAGAAGAACTAAGGCTCCTCATCGCCATGTCACCTAAACCAACCGTAACGACAAGTCGTTCCAACAGTCCATTTGTTGTCACCAATCCAACCGAGAAATGCAACACTCTAGCTCCTCTCTATAACCACGGTATTATGAACAAAACTACCACAAATGGACCTGATCAACTTACAAAACACAAGAATCTCTTCTACACCACAATTCAACTCTCATCCCCCTTGTCATTCCCAAACCAAAAGAATCAACCACTTCATAAACCGGCCCCCTAACCTCAAGAAGAAAAAAACAATTAGAAAACAATTCACAAACATCATAACGCACTCTGCGGGCCAACTTGTGTGGTATATATATCAGGATCAATCCACGATGAGATGGCTAGATATAATTCCAATCTGCAGCGCCAACATGAGGAAGCGCGAAGCAGATACGCAAGTGCAACTGCTGGACAAATTTGAGATAAGTTGGTTGAATTTCCGGGAGCTCTTGGTGGGAAATAGAGGCGTGTGGGGTTTTCGGAGGGGGATGGTAAGAGGGAGGGTGTGGAATCGGTGGTACGTCTCCTTTCGGTAGCAACTACTTCTACTTTTCTTACTCCCGAATTTCCTTTTCCCCAAATGCAAACAGCAGGGACTCTCCATGGTCGTAACCCGTTTCCCTCAAAACTGTTGGTATGGGGCACTTGGTAAAATTACAGAAGCATTCAATGCGAGTGTTCACAACATCGTATGGCGGGAGCCAGACAAGAAGCCCAGGAATAATCAGGTTGGGAGAGATTGCTGTGAATGGGGGAACGCTGGTACCTAGGTAGCAATGGAATACTTCCGTGTCGAAAGCGCGCAGGTAATTTCCGATGACGAATTTGTGGTCAAAGTTGGTTTGACTTCAATGTATCATGACGTGAGGTTGTATTTATACCCCAAACCCCCTCTCATGAGAGCTCTGATACACAGGGCCTTCTCAAAATCCAGTGTTTTGTACGACTAGATCATGTCTATAAGGTCAGATCAGAGCAATTACGAACCTACGACTGGAGCCAACAGTTTACGCTGTCGCAAGGAGGTGAATTGGGATGGTGAAGGCTCCTAGGATATTTTATATAGAGCTTCAATGAACCTTCACTGAAAATATGGGGAGAAAGGAGGTTCGGTGCTAGTTTCATTTTCGGCAGCAACTTTGGTGGGGGTGGGTATGTTCGGATGAAGTGTTTTTGATGGGTGGGATGGTGAGAACTTAACCATAGCCTAGAGATAAAATGAGCGTCGAAGCAGATATTGTATCCTAGCACCTTCCCTGGAATAGGAATATGCTCTAGCAGATTCCTCTATATGTAAACGTCCGAGACACCACTGTTTTCCAATTGGGCCCTTGGCTCTTGATTGTTGATCACTGTGAGTAAAAATTGTTTTTATACGCCAACTTCCCAAATTTCCTTCAACTCATAAGCTTGTAATTCATCACACAACGACCGTGCTGCATAAACTGAGTTTGCTCTACTAACTACCATCAAGATACTATAAAACTAAGCACACCAACAACTATAGAAAAAATAATAAAGAACATGGAAGCCAGAAAGGAGTACCAGGACGTGAAAGAAGACCCGTAAGTGGAAGGGGGAGAAGATGGAGTTGTGATGTGATAGGGGAGAGAGGATGATGGAGGATGGTGGGGGGTGGAAAGAGCGAGAGGTGAGAAGTTTGATAGATGGATTGGGATAGAGGAATTCGGTAGCACATCTCTTTTCGGTAACAACTACCCCCTATCACTCCCATTCGAAAACTCAACCCCAATCACCCTACCAGCAACACTTCCCCAACCTCCCACAACTTCCAGCAAAACCGAACTCGAAATCTCCCCTCCGTATTCTTCCAGCACCAGACTCAAACATCCGAGACACCCAATGATTTTCCGCGTTGTAGTACTCTTTGTCTGTTGGATACTCTTTCTATTAGTGTGTCGATGTTGTATTTATACCCGAACCCCACCGTCCTCAATCTTTAATCTAAGAATCGGACATTCACTCCCCACCCCATCGCCCCTCCAATAAACATACCACACCCAAAAAACCACACTTTGTTCAACCCCCAGCCCTCCCTCCCCCCCGAAAAACCAAAACCAAAACCCCAAACACCCACCCCCCTCCCCACAAATCCAAGAACCATCGCAAACACCCGAGAAGAAATCCACCTGCCTCCCACCAATAACCAAGCCAAGCCAGAACCCCACCAAAAAGGCAAATTCACACTCGCAATTCGAAATCCGAATTCTGACTTCCAAATGCCAGCTAGGATGACAGGCACACCACTACATCTCGCGGCTTGCTACTTGCTAAATCGGTAGCACTCCCTCTTTCGACAACACTCCCAATTTCGGTAGCAAACCATATTGATATTGAGATTGAGATTGAGATTTCCCACCTGAACAGAGATCCTTCCTTCCTTCCTTCACTAGAGGATTGATTAAAGAAATGACAGAGAAAGCTTAGAGTATAAACAGAGAACTCTTTAGACTTAAACGTTCGAGACACCCACCGTCGATAATTCGAAGCCAAATATGTTATTGGTTAGCCTTCCTATCAATGCCTCGATGTTGTATTTATACGCCAACCACCCCCCTATCTCCAACGATCAACGCAAGAATCGCAATCCACTTCAACCCACCCCAAACTCAACACCCCTCACCCCCCAAAAGAAAACACACCAAATATCAAATTACCACCCTACAACACCACCAGATCCCCCACACCCCCCCCCAAAAAATAACCTCTCAACCCCCAACCCCTTTAACACACACATTCTCAAGCAAACACACACCACAACCACAACGCCAACCCCTCAAAAACCAATTCCTCACAATCAAAGCCAACGGAATAATCCAAGACACTGAGATGAAAGAAGAACTGACTGGTCTTGCTGTCACGGATATCGCTTCAGAATCAAAATCCATTCTGAACTCTTACTTCCCAAATGCCAGCTAGGAAGTTAGACACTTGAAAAGATATACGCAGCTCGCTACTTGCAAATCAGCAGCACTTCCTCTTTCAGCAGCAAAACATCATCCAGATTTGAGATTTCCTCCCGAGGATTCTCCCTCTTTCCCTCCCTCCTCCCCTGCCGCCTTCTTCATCCTAACAAGCGTTGCATCGCGTAATAGTTGAGCGGAACTTGGGCTTTGGCTGTTTCCCCATCTAGTCTGCAACAGTAGCCTTCTCTTCTGCGCGCTCTCTCATCTGGGAGTATGATACACCGAACTCTCTGACCCTGTCTCTGCTATGGTAACCAGCGTGCGCCTTCAAACGGGTCACCAATCGCACCTAGCATCTCCACACTCCGCATCGTATACTGTACAGCTTTTATGTTCTTGCCTTGGTGCTCACTTCAAAATAGCAAATGGCAGCTTGAGGAGGATATTAATACCTCATCCTCACCCTCACCCTCACCTACCTCCGCAGCTCCGCGTTATTTCACCCATCGTAACCGCACTACAACTAGAGCATATTCAAACAAGACATGTCAAAAAGGCAAAGCTCAAGAACTCAATCCATTTCATTCCCTCATCGCCCGAGTAAAACGGAGGCAGGTATGCTACCACAAAAACACCATGGTATAGTGTCCATTCAGATAAAGTCGGTCGATTCTCTTCTCCCCTCCCCCCTTACATCCATCCTTAATACCTCATCCATAATCATCCACGCAAAAAAAAAAATCGAATCGAACCTCGGACCCAATACCCTCCCTTCCTTTCCATGCTCACAATTCAATTGTCCCTTTCGCCGATCACTACTTTCTTGATCCAGTAGTTTCGTTCGTCAAAAAAACGTCACGCCCATCAAATCCGAAGGTTGTATAAAAAAGTGAAAATCAATGGATATCAATTCAAAAAAAAAAAAAAACATGAACATGAAAAATCACAAAGGCTGCCCAAACCCCCACCCCATGAACGCATACCATCCATCAAATGCAGCACCCAAGGCAGGCAGGTAAATAAGAATATTGAAAATTGGAAAAAACGCCGGGAAATGATCAAAGTTTTCACCCAACAAAAACTCGCTATTTGATCCAACACGCAACGCCTGCCAAATTCTGGCTAGGATGAGGAGAAAATGTACACCTGAGAAGAGGGAGAGTTCCGAGCTAGATTTTGTGTTCGTGTTCGTTATAAAGTGAGGTGGTGAGAAGATTGGATTTAGGCGTTTGCGAAGATCTCGTGGGTATTTTCGATGATGAATTGCACTGCGTTGTTTTTGGCGTGCATATCTGTCATTTCGCGCTCCAGACTGTGATCTCGCATAATCGTGGGGGCGAAGACGACTGCAAGATTCTTTGGGGTCATCTAAATTTTATTAGTCAAAAGTGTATAAAAGCAAAGTACAATTCAACATACCAGATTTTCACTATTCCGTCTAGCAACACGGTCAAGATGGAAAATCAAGAATTCGAGACAGTCGCGATGCTTTGGTGGAAGCATATTGAAAGTTTTTCTCAGATGAGAGCAACGTTCTTTGTCATCCTCAATGGCTGTTTTCTTTGTTAGCCAAACCCCAAGAAAATATGTACCCAGGAACTTACAGATGGATTCTAATATGCGATCATAGACCTCGAAGGTCAAAAGTGGTGTTGGTAGTTTTCGGAAGTATTGTTTCAGCACACTGGTCACTGCCGTAATATCTAGGGCATAATCCGATATATCGTAATCATCTGTCTTCTCAAAACCTTCTTGGATGATCTTGACTTGACCACTTCCACCAGTCTTCCTGTAGATACCCTCAATGTCCATACCTCGAAGCTCAACTTCTTCGATACATCGAGTGACTACACTTGGAATCTGGCGTCGCTCATAACTGGCTCTCTCAACCAAGTCGGAGCCGAATAGAGTGGATGGGTCCGCGGCCGGTGGGAATTCGCCATTTCCTGCCTTTGATGCCATTGTAGTTTTGTTGAACAAGCCAAATCCTTTTCTTGTTGGATCGTTTGATACCGAGCGAGGAAGATTGGCCGAGGAACCTCCAGCACCAGCGACAGCAGCTGACTCCACCGGAGCGACAGTCATATTGTACGGCATCCCAATACTATCACCCGTTTGACCTTGCCACTGTGGGTTTCTTTCCTGTTGAACGGAGGCGAATGCGCCTTTGAAACCCTTGGAGAATCCCTTTGTTACGGTTTGCCCACCCTTCTTCCAGTTGAATTTCTTTGCTTGCCCTTTGCGTATATTGATTACATGAGGAGCAGACAGGACCGTGGCGGGTTCCATGCCAGGGTCTTGTTCCATGGGCTGTGGGTAGGTGTTGCTGTTGACAGAACCAAATACGGTTGCGCTGCCTGTTGATGGTCGTAAACTTGCTTCTTCCAAGGCTATAGAGTTAGAGGACTTTTCTTTGCTATGAGTGTAGATCCCAAGACCATTCTGGGGTGGTCTCGGGCTTTCAATAGCGCCTCCGCTTTGTGCCTTGAAGCGTTCCTGGATCTGATGTGTTAGGTCATTGTTCATATCAGCAAGCTGAGCGTTCTTCGAAGACAATTGCTCAAACTCCACAAGAGCGCGATCCCGATCCGCGATAATCTGATTTTTCTCTTCGAGGATATCATTGCGCTCCTCATACAACGTCTCAATCGCGCCGGACATTGTTTGCTTTAAATGTTCGAGTTTTCGTACAAATTCCTTAACCGAAGATTCTTCTAATTCGGCAATATCGATCGGCTGCTTGGAATCCTTGGCTCTCTCGACATAACCAGCAAGTACCTCGAGCTGCTTGATCATAATTTCGGTTTGCGAGTCCAGGACCGAGACTGTCTTTCGCTTCTCCATAACCTTCTTGTTCAGCGTCTTAAGATCCCTTTCACTCGCGAATTGTCTCTCCAGCTCAGCCACTCGTTGCTCCGAGTTTCGAAGTTGTCTTCGTAGTAAAGCTGGGTCACCACCAGACATGGGAGAATTGACCGAGATAGGACTGCTAATATCTTTGGCATTTCCATCCTCGGGAATTGGTGTTTTGGGCCATCGTGGTGATTGAACTGTGCGAGTGGTCGTTTCGCTGACACTGCGGCCATGTCCACGAGCAGCTGTCGCACTACTTTCACTTCCATTTCTTCCATGCCGTACCGCGTTAGAAACACGACGTAAGATTGATTGAGAACTTTCATCCGTATTCCCTAGTATTCGTGCCATATCCTCTTCCATCGTAAAATCTCCACCAGCGCTCCAGCGTGGCAATGGAGACTCTGCACCGTTTGCGCCATTTGTAGCCTCTTTGGCAGCTTTGCTTGCAGCTTGTGCGGCATTCAATGGAGGGCCGGGAGGTGCTGGAGGAGCTCTTGGAGCCATATAAGTATCGCTGAGCTTCTGTTGGGGTGCCTGAGGACGTGTTGGCGCACGACTTGGAGGTGCCATATGCTCCATAGGAGATTGTGAGGTCTGAATATGGACAGTTGGAGTGAGGTTAGGAGTATCTGGCGAAGAAGCAGTAGATGGGGATGTATCGGCGCCGGAAGATGAGCTCAGAGATCTGATATTGTTTTTAACCGCACCTGCTGGAATCTCCTTCCGCGGAATAGGTTTTGGTCCTGAAGAATCCCTTTTTGTAACTCGCGGAGAAGAACCATTCGACTCCATAGACGGCCTTGGGCGTCCATCATCCCTAGAACGTGAATCTTGCGAGGAACGAGGAGTGCCATTGCTATCAGCACGCAAAGGTTGTGGGGAATCAGTCAGAGGAATGCTCATGGTCGAATCTTTACGAGGCGGAAGTGACGTTAATCCGTTGGCGGATCTTGAGCCACTTTCTTGTGATTCGCTCCTTGACTTCTTACTCTTTGGCACTTCACCCAATCTAAACCTCTCATTGGATGACTGGTTCTTGGAGCTCGATATGTTTGGGGAAGCAGCAAGCTGCGTCCGCACTTCATCACTTCCAATTGCAGGTGAACTCTTGGCCGAATTCTTCCCTCCTGCCTGTGCCTTGCGTATGTTCTCTCTAATTTGTGATGCTTCATCTACCGGTAATGAACCTTGCCGTTGCTTTTCTTGGAAAGCAATATGCGGTGTCGAAGCAGCGGAATTGATGGATGAAGCCCTACGATTGTCATTTGGAGGACGTCCATTCGTCTTTACACCATTGAAATAGTCTCGTTCCGGTTTAATTTCCTTCGAAGATGATCGTGGGGTCAAGGCTGGAGCAGGGCTTGGATCCAAAGCCAGGGGGATGAAAAAGCTCTCCCCATCACCACCGTTTATGTCCGACGCCTGTGAAATGGCAGAATTTCGATTATTTCGGTATGTAGTTGTTGGCAAAGTTAATCCATCCTTCCTCGTCGCATCACTAGAAGAGCGTTCCGGTGATTGATCTCGAGGTCGTCGGGAGCTGCTCCTCGACGACGAATCCCCTTGGTATGTCTGCCGTGGTCTCGGGGACAACTCCGTTGGCGTATCGTTGTCTACTTCTGGCGGCGTTTCTCGATCTGGTGAGAATGCACTTTGTACACCAGCATTGGGTGGTAACGCAGGCAGAGACTTATCGACATGCATGGGAGACTGGTCGTCCTTTTTCATCTTCGCATTTGCAGCCGCTTTCGATTTTTTCCGCCGCCGTGCCATTAACGATTCATGACAACTCATACAAAATATGCCCTGTGATGTTCGTGCATAGCGAAGGTTTTCAATCTTGCGCTTGCAATTCCTGCAACGAAAGCATGCTGCACAGAATGCTTGATCGCCAGTGAGAATAGCCAAATCTTCTATCTTGTTATTGCAGGCGCTGCAGCTATATGTGCAATTGTTACATATTAAGGAGCCATCGCCGAGGAGTAGTAGGTTCGCATCCGAGTCGAGTAGGGTACCGCAGGTATTGCATCGGAAGCAATTTAGATGCCATCGATTGCCGGCTATGATTCTGTTAGCTTTGCCATGTCTGATTTCGAGGTTACCCTGATAGGGGCCACCGGATGTTTGCGAGTCGTGACGTTTTCAAGTCAGATTGACGACGAGACGATGATGTGAACTCACCAAGTTCGAAAGCCTTCCCTTCCTCGAGAATCTAGCATCTGTCAGCAAATGGCCGCCATCCCGCACCAAATATTCACATACATCTCCACATCCTTTACACGGATATGCCACATCGTCGCCATCGACAGGAGAATCCAGATAATCGGCCGGCGATTCCATGGTGGGCTGTAGTCAGGTCGCTTCAACGACCGTCTGTTCTCCCTCAGCTCGCAGACTCTTCTGCCTCCACGAAAGTTGCGACTCGTGGGACCGAGTCAAAGCATAGAATACGAGATGCGGTCTCTCGTGGATGATCGGTGGTGGAAGGTCGTCGCACGGTCGCAGGAGAATTGAGGACGCAGATTGTCCAGGGGGTTGTCAGATGGCGTGGTATGCAGTTGCAGGAGAGAGTTCAGGAGTCCTCGACGATCTCGAATTCTTGGGCCGAAGAGACCCGATGGCGCGCAGCAAGAGAGCGTGAATGGAATGGAAAATTGGTAAGCAGCTATAATTATGTTTGGTGAATGTAGTGGATTGTGAATGGGGAGGCAAAGGGCTTCGTTCAGGGGGAATGATACTAAAGCACACGATTGAGGCGGGCGTTGACGGTGGTGCTGACGAAGTTTGATAGGGTGCCCACTACACAATTGTAGGGTTAGCTGCGGGCGGAGGTGTTGAAAGAGGCTGATTGTTGATGGGCGAATGTGGCTCAAAAGAATTGGAGTTAGTCCAGGGTCGGGATGGTGGATGGTGGATGGTGCATTGGTGAGTAGCGAGGGACGAGTACGGGCAGCAAAGTACGGGTCCCAATTTCCAATCGGCGCCTTGGGAATGTGGTGGCCAGTCGCGGGCCGTATCAAGGGAAGTGGTAGTAGGCGTGGTAGGCGTGGTAGGCAGGTGCTGATGCCGGTGTTCTACGAGAATAACATAGGTTGCAGAATATCTAATGCAGCACACTTATTAGGTACATAGGTACAAGGCGAGGACCGAAGCCGCAGGTAGAACTGTAGAACTAGGTGCTGCGCGAGTAGCTTTCCAAACGGCTGCTCTGACCCCAGCGGCGCGCGCGACCCCCCCCCGTGATTTGGAGACTGCTGCGGATGATGGATGACCTGGAGTTTTAGCTACAGCCAGTACTTTGGTACGTAGGAATGGATTCCAAGCCCTGGGGATATTGGAAAAGAGCCCTGAAATATGGCATTGGATGGAATACCTATTGCATTGCAGCCTCCTTCACTGACCTCATTTGCCTCCATCTGCCCCCCGGTCCCATACCGAATGTGCTCTCCCCCAAAGTCTAAAATCAGGCTCTGCTACTCTCTGCGACAACTCCAGGCTAATTGCACCCAACCAAAGATTGACTGCAGTCTGCCCAGCAATTCCCTCTCCGTCGTCGCTCGGCATCTGCCTCCACCACCACTCCCGATCGGCAAGAGATGCTCGCTTAATGTATCTGAAACCACTGACAGCGACAGGGGTTATCTGAATTCTCGCGCGGAAGACTCACGCAACTGGCTCCCCTTCAATTTCGGTAGAGGCCAGCAGATATCTCCACTCCACAACAGCCAGAACTGCAACGCATGAGAGCTGCCATTTTTATATAAAGTACGTACAGAATTCATCCATCCAGTGCCAGATGCATTTTGAGAACGAGGAAATTCCTGCTGTATGAAGGATTGAAACAAGAGAAGGGCGGGATGCGACTTCCAAGAGCCTTGTGGGAAAATCAATTATACTTGGTGGTTGAGTGAGTCGAGGCATCCTTGTGTGGCCGCACATGCACATGGTTCTCGTTGTTTTTGGGGACCCCACGTACGAAAGTTGGATTGTAACCTCCATGTTTAATTTTGCCAGAGTGCACAAAATTCATGAATCAACGGCTTTACCGGTACTCAAGGGTCGAAAGAAAACATACTCACTTTTACCTTTCCCACCTCAACTTTCCTTCTATCCCCAGATCCCACATTCAGGAAATTTTCCTCGCAACGGTTTCCCCGTCCTTGGCACCAAAAACCATCCCGCGAATCCAACAGGAAGAAACCTTAAACATTCAGCCGGTAATAGCATCCAACATCCAATCTCGCGGGAATCTGGCTTGCATCGCGCTTATGGCCTCCTGGATATAGGCGTCTAAAGACACCTGAAACCTCAGGTACCGGAACCTTCCACCTTGCACTTTCGCTTCAGGGGGCTGAAGGAGGTTACGGTCGAGGTCCCTTGTGGCGCAGGTCCCGATCGATTCTCGATTTCCCCTGATTAAGCGACTGGAGGAGTGGCTCAAGTAGGATCAATACTCCGTCGACAATTCGATGTTGAGCGGAGGAATGGTGGTTTGCTGCTTAGAGGATGTTCGGAGGATCCCGAGAAGGAAGGAAGTGAGGATACCAAACAATTGTTCCACTGCATTGCAACGCTGCAGGACCCTTCATACCTCATCCATACATCACCGCCATCTCCGAAGTCTTCATCCTTACATCACTATCCGGATTGCTGGAATGCCTATCAAATGCAACCGCACATGCAACTCCCCAAAGCACTCACCTCACACCCTACCAAGCCCACCCTCTTACCTCTTTTTTGTTTCGTTTACATCTCCAAGAGAATCAAAATACTCAACCCAAGAGATGTGCCGCCCCGGAAACTCTCTTCGCCGATCCTCCAAGGGCTGGACCACGGACAATACCAATGGCGCAACTGAATCAAGCGCGGCATGCGGGAATCTCAGGCGCATGTGATCATATCCAATGAATACAAAACAAAATGGAAACCTCCCTCGCTGTGGCTTGAAGAGGTCCCTTTTTCCGTGGGGGTCCTCTGGCATAACTCTCATGACGACGCGCAACCACGGTACCTCCGTCCGCGATGCCGAAAACACCACGGGTTTAAAGAAAAACAGCCCGGGGTAAGGCAGAGCGAGCAGAATTGGAAATTTTCCCACGCGTCAAGCACGCGTTCGAGAGAGCGTCTTTTTCAATAATAGCTTCGAAGTGGGGGGTAGTTTTAGATGGTGGGGTATTGCTATTCCAAGCGACGAGGGGAAGACGTGGCCAAGGCGCGCATGTTTGAAGTGTAAGTGAGAATTGTAGGTAAGTAAGAAAGTAAGGATTCGTGAATTACTACTTACGAAAGTAGGTACGAACAGTCTTACAAACGGCCCACATGCCCACATACTCGAATGTCCCGCACTTTGAACTCAAACCGATTTACTTTTCCACCCCCAAGCAGCCGGTATCAGAGCTCTGAGCTTGGGGAGGGTTTCTCGGTGGAAAGCAAATCAGGTACATACCGACCTTCGATATAAAACAGCTGACACCCGAATATCAGCACTACCGCAACACAAAAACCGGACCGGATATGCAATGTAGCAGTGCCAAACATGCAGTTGCAGCAGCCATGCAGCTCTCACTCTTAGTCTCTCACATATCGTTACCGTAGTACAAAATTCGGCCCGTAACCGAATAACATAACCACTCTCACTTCGTCAACTCTCGTCAAATACACCCACTCTCACTTGGTCAAATCTCATTAATTATCCTCAGCCTCTCTGCACAAACATGTGCGGCGCGTTTCTCCATGACCGCATGTATCGTTTCAAGATCACCAGAAACGAAACCCGCACCGCCCGCCCAGACCATCTATAAATAATGTGAGAAGAGAATCGTGGCTAGGCATCATTGGAAGCTCTGGAATGCTGCGGCGTGGTAAATCAGATGGGATCATAACTTAGCTAAAAACGTATACAGGACGGCAAAGAACTCATCACAATTAGTTGCATTGTCCCAAAAGAAACTCGCAGCATAGGTAGATCAAGTGATGAATTACAATTTAACTACATGTAACAAATGTACGAAGTGGAAAACCCCCCATCGCAAAAAAGTAACAAACCTACAACTGAATGAATAGC
This sequence comes from Hymenotorrendiella dingleyae, assembly GCA_003988905.1. Lineage (NCBI taxonomy): Eukaryota > Fungi > Ascomycota > Leotiomycetes > Helotiales > Helotiaceae > Hymenotorrendiella > Hymenotorrendiella dingleyae. The sequence continues at coordinate 53,195 of QYAP01000109.1, forward strand.
CTGGCTGGTTCCGAAAACACACCCAACCCAACAATGAATTTCTCGAGTTCCCTGCGCCCGGCTTGCTTGCTTCCACTTTTCTTTCCTCTTCAACGCCAGGACGCCTGCTTATCAAATCCTCCCTAGAATGAAAAACTCGTCGAAAAAAAGAAGGCTACACATTCCATACTCGTACACCAAGCCAGAAAAATTTAAAGTCATTCCAGGGTACCCAAATTCAGCGCCTTTGCGTCAATTACTCTTTGCTTCGCCGTCTGTCCAACGTCAGCTCTCGTTAGCTTGTTTCGCCAGCCGCCTCTCTCTGTCTTCGGACAATGTAATAAGTAATCAGACTCTTCGGGTCGTCCTTGATACCACTCATGGCGCCCCAGAATTTGCTCTCCCCGATTCTGGCGTGCAAAGTAACACACAGTTGCACCGCATCAAGGCGGACACCACTTTCGCTGCTGTCGATGCATCTCGCCGTGAGCTTGCATAACTCATCAATCTCTCCCTCGCTTGGCGTAAATGTCTGTTGAGCCTCGACGAGCTCTTTAAGAACATGCAATCCCATGCTGAGAATTCTGCAACCTTCCACAGACATCTGCTCGTTTTGTAAACGCTTCGAAAGTGTATCGATAGTCGTCTTTGGTTCAGCAAGAGTAACAAGCTCATCTGCAAGTAATTCAAGGCCGCTAACAATGTAGGTTCGGGAATCATACGAGCTACGTGTAATAAGTAAGGATTCCAATCCCATTGCAATGTGAGGACGGAAGCTCTCGCGCTCTTTCTTGTACATCAGCTTGATCGTTGCCAATATTTGAGCCTTGACATCCAAAACCTTTTCAGGGGCAAGGTTTGTCAGGGTCGACTGAAGGTACTCGAAAAGGCCGAGAAGCATAACGCTGAATTTGTCATCTGACCAAGCAGCCTTGTTTTCTCTGATAACACCTTGCAGCTTACGGAAGCCATGAACATCCAATGACTTTGCCTTGATCTTAGCTATGCCACTATCAAGTAGTCGGGAATTTTGCTTGAAGCGCTCAGGAGACATTGGTGGTGCTTTGGGGGATTCCTCTCCATTCGCTCCATTGGCTTCATTTCTCATAACATTCGCAGCATCTTCATTGATGGGTACCTCTTCTAAAACCGGTGCTGTCATCACTGGGCGCGGAGTAGTGTGGTCACCAGTGCTGGAAAATGGATCCTCATAGACCTGTAGGGGTTTCACTGGTGTGGCTGCATCATCATCAGAAGAATCAATGATCTGAGGCAAATTAGGCGCTGTCGGCTCTTTGGATCCTGTCAATGTAGGTATGACCATAGTAAAGTTCTCATCGTCTTTTGCTGGACTGGATCCCATAGTTCTGCTAGCCGCAAGTCTTGGCCTCTGAGGGCTTGACCGGGGCGACGGAGCTGCTTTGCTGGCCGTGCTCTTTGCCGGACTTGTATGAGGAGATTTGGCTGGGGGGTTGGAATGATTGGAGTGGCTTGTATTAGGTCTCGCGATCATGCGCTTCGGTGTGGTGCTGCTGGTACTCGTTGTTCTTGTTCTGTTGGTAGCTTTGATATTCGTTGGGCTGGCATTGCTATCGCTACTCGTAGGAACATGACCAGGACGTCTAACAGAATAAGGGCCTGCAGTAGCGGGTCTCGCCGTAAGTTCTGGTCGAGGTGCTGGGCGGAACTTCGTTGGTCGCATCGGGGCAACAGATAAACCACCATGAGATACCGTAGTTGATTGACTTGATTCGTTCTTTGTTCGCACCGGCGCATTCTTGGACAACGAAGCTGACGAAGAAGGATTTGACACATTGCGTACTGGGGAGAAAGAAGACATTGCAGAACCCGGTCTTGCAGGCATGTTTTTATTGGCCATTGCAGCCTTCTTCTGTGCCAGCATAGTTTCGCGTAAGGATGGCTTTGGCGGTCCAGTAGTACTTTTGGAGAAACCAAGACCAGGTCGTGCAGTAGCAGCGACAGCTTCGGGTTTCTTGGGGGAGTTTGGATTGTCCGGTGCGTTCTCCAGGAGTCTCTGCTGCGTGGCATCCAGAGTTCCCATAATGCTACTATATTATTAGCTTTATCACTATCAAAATATGAAGGAATAATTACCTTTCTGCTCTGGACGGATATATTTGTGCATAAGCCCAGTAAGTTGATCTCATGCTCTCTCGTACGCCAGCATTCGCGTCGCTGAGACCTTTCTTGATACATTTTTCAATTAGATCGAGACCTCCCGCGTGCTCAAGGTGGTTTCTGTGATGGGCCTCCTTCTTCAGCACCGTCTTTAGCCATCCGGTTGCATAAGTTCGTGGTTGGACATTCTTATCTTGACATGCCAGATAGATGTGTTGCATGATTCGGGCATTGTAAGTTACCACGCTGATAATGATATCGACGGTAGCATTACCATTTTGAGAACTGATCTTTTTGGTTCCGCCACAAAGTTTGATGAGGTTCTGAAGGAGAATCTCGACCATAGGGTCCAGTCCAGGTCCACATTTCCTAGCGATCTCTTGGACCACGCTGCAGCCCTCCTTGGAAAGACTAGTTCGAAGGGAGTTGACTGCCTTCAAAATTCCGTCCAGAAGACTCTTGATTCCAACCAGGAATACATCGCGGAAATCATCAGGAGCATTGCCCGCATTCAGTCTCCGTAATTTCGTGCAACTTTGTTCTCTCTTGAGCCAGTTTCCTTCCGATTCCTTACCCTCAAAGTATGGATGCATCTCCTTTAATGTATCGTCCAATTCTCCTCGAGTATTGACATACGAAGGTTCTACTCGCTCCACCTTTGCTTCTGCCACTGCCACTGGTGTTGCAGGCCGAGAACTGGACATTGAGCTAGCTGCGAATTTCGGTCGGACAGGAAGGTCTGCGCTTTCTTCCTCTACGGCTTCGGAAAGTCCTCCTGGGATAAGCTGTGAGGTGATGGCTGATACTATGGCTGGCCGAACATTGAAGTTCTTTAATTGCCTTTTTAGATCGGATTTCGCAGCATTGGGGGCATTTCTGTATCAGAAATTAGTATGGAAAGGAGACAAAAGTGGTTGCGACAAACTTACTGGAAGAGTGTGATTACTGTGTTCCTAGCCGTATCTCTTACCATACCATCCGCATCCTCAAGCAGGTCCATTAGTGTCGTTACGAAGCTCTTGAATGGCATGCCACTTTTTTGGTGCATCTGTGAAGCCAAAGGGTCAGCCAAAAATTCCGCTTTTAAAGGTGAATGCCACGGACCTGAACTATCCATTGCATCGATGCTTCTTTCATTCTTGAATTCTTTCCGACAAGACCAGCATTCTTTACTATTCTCTCAACATCCATCGGCGCCGCGTTCCAAAAGGTCGTTAAACATGTCGCTGCCAAAGATCGGTATTTCTCTTTCTGGTCGCCCATCTTCTCAACCACCAGTGGTAGGGTTCGGCCGGCCTCCTTCACGACATATTTAGGTTCCTGCCGAGATAATCTCGCTAGCAGATGATTGAGCGTAGAAAATCCTGCATGGACAATGGCAGTGTGCTGCGATGTCATGGAGGTGCGCGTAGCTTCGAAGAGGGGTAGGACACATGTTTCTGGGACGTTGTTCTGCTTGATAGCAGATTTCGCATTGTTGATGTGTTGTACTTTAACGTCAATCGAGGCGTCTGTTCGCAAGATCTCTTGGAGATTAGCAACCTGCTCGTCGGTGATCTTTTCCGCCATTGCGACAGCTGAAGAGCGCTTCTGTTGATGTCTCTGTGGTGTTGTTGTCAGTCAATATTTCCTTCAAGTCGCACTGCGCAAAAGCTTCCGTGGTCGGACTGTTCCACGGGTTCGCTGACGATATACCAAGCTTGCGGGATTGACACTCACATTGCAGACTGCTTCCAAGAAGCAAAAGTTGGGGAGGGGAATATTATTCGCGCATCAAAACAAATGTAGGTCCTGGAGACGACTGAACAACCGAGTGGATCACTTTCTGCCGGCAAAACTAAACACCGACCCTTGCCCGAAAAGCGGGCATCCGGGCAGCAGGCCTAGTGCCGACTCTCAAACAACCTCTTGGTGCTGATAGCGAACTTTCCTTCTTATCACTCTCATACATTGTCTTGTTGTCTTTGAAAAACGCTCTAGAAGTATCAAATAATTCCGGATGAAGCTTTGAGGTTTGAGGGCACCGCTTTTCTTGTACTTCTGTTTTCAGCCGGGGCTGAATTCATCAACAATCAACCTCATGAAAATAGCCAGCTATTAGTTTCAATATATACAACTTCCGGTCACCCCTTAGCCCGTCTACCACACTCTGCGGAAGGAGTTCTACCAGTTCGGATACCTGGAAGCAGAGAAGCATATACTGTCTATCTTGAGAGCTCTCCCCCTCATTCCAGCTATGGTCGATCACCCCGCCTCAAGCCCATTACCCACACCCGTCTTCATGCCTCCTCGATCACATCGCGATGCTGCTCCTGCAACTTCGACGCCAGCTCCGATTCCAATAAAGAAGGCTCCAGCTTCGGAATCTTCTCGCCCTGTTAAGAAACACAAGTTTGATTTACCAAAACTCCGACTTGAGTGCCGAGATCTGAACCATGATGGAGCTTTGGCCTTTCTTACAGCGGTAACAGCAAGCAAAGCCCTGCAAAAGGCCGTCGAAGATGTTCTTTATCTTCTCTATTTCTCGCCCGACTCCGTTACGACTACCGTTCCTTCAACGCGAAGCGTGACGCTTATATTACGTTCTATGCCCGGTGTAGCTTACACTACAGGTACGTATTATTTGTACCCATTATTCGAATATCCTCGCTTAAATTCCATTGGTTAATGAACCGCTGCGCCATCTTGTGGATTTATGTGTCTATGAGTGCACGGGCCAGGCATTAGTAACGCGCTAGCAACAGAATCGACGTGAAGCGACCTGTCTGGACTCACGAGCCAAGTGTCGTGAGTCTATACATTGACCTGATACCGATTTCCAAGATTCTGATTTCCTCTTTTATACTTGCCAGTCATTCCCAGAACTCCTCAAGAATAGTACTGTATGGCTAACTGCGGTCTTCTGATCCACAGGAAGTGATCTTGACGATGATCACAAGGAGATTCACTTCTCACTGGATTACATCCACAACGCTATTGACGCTTCCCGCAAGACAGATGAGATAATGGGAGTACTCACTCATGAGATGGTTCATTGCTACCAATATAACGCTTTCAATACATGTCCCGGAGGTCTTATGTAAGTCCCCACTAGTTATTCCATCTACTCTAAATTGTTTCTATGTTCCATTTCAGAGATATCCTACGTCCCGAAAGTCTGTCATTTGAATCTCCTCCGGAAGGGACGCTGCTAACTTCCACCTCCCCCCAATCAGCGAAGGTGTAGCAGACTGGGTCCGCCTAAATGCAAAACTAAGCCCACCACACTGGAAAAAAGATGCAACAGGCAAATGGGACGCAGGCTATCAACACACAGGCTATTTCCTCGAGTACCTTGAGAAAAGATTCGGAAGCGGGCTCGTACGCAGGCTTAACGAGAAGTTACGAATTGAACGGTACGAAGAGAAGCGCTTCTGGACTGAGCTTTGTGGTCGTCCTGTTGAGCAATTATGGGGCGATTATGCTGCTCATCTTTCAAAGGATGGCCAGAAGGACGATGAGGAGGAACTTGTGGTGGTTGATAGAGCGGATGCAGGTGCGCCGGAAAGTGGGTGTAAAGAGTAAATCACGCGTAAAGTACATATCTCAAAGTACCTTCATCGGAGCTTCGTTATAATGCCTTCACATATTCCACCTAATGGCAGGCTCGTGTTCAGATGGGAAACCAGGGAAGATTTCAAAATGTACCGCGATTTTTGGTGGGCGTTTCCAGTCAAATTGTTTATAGGCGCCGATACATGTCACCTTCAATATCTGTTTATACTGTCAGGAAGCAAATTGCAGGCTCATCATCTCATCTTTAAAACTCTTCTCCGGAACCTTACGACCTGGTACTCACCACTACAACCATTGAACCCATCCACTTGTTTCTACATTTCGATTTACTGTACATGTAAGGTCCGATAATCTTGGCCGAGAAAAATCGAAAACATTCCAGAAGAACATTTTGGAGCTTTTGAGTACGAAGATTTTCTGGGGGCCAGAGAGGGAAAAGCTTGCTTTTTACAACGTAGAAAACTCTCCCGAGGAACGTTTCCCCTTTTTCCCTGAAAATACCTCGCTACCAAGGGGTGCTTTTGTGGAATAAGAGGGCTTCGTAGGGTTTTAGTTCTTCCATTCTAGGGGAGCCCCCTAAAACCCCTATTGGGGGCCAGTCCCCGCCTCCCCGCCCCCAGTGAAGATAGGTGAAGCATGATTGATACATCTGATGGCCTTACATAACCGAGGACTCCTCGTTTACCCACCATCCTAAGTACTTCTCCACGAAATATAGCTTTTGAACTGGCTAATCAGAAGCGACGTCGCTATAACCTCGGCAAACCTTCGATCAGAACAGCCCTCTCAAGTCGAGTTTGAGAAATGCTAGGTTTAATTATCCTTCTGAAGTTCTGATCAAGTATATATGTACAGTATGAAGCGTACAAAACCCCATTGGGGCCGGGTACTCAATGCCCAGCATTCAAGTAACCCTAATATCAATGCACTCTTATGGTTGATATTCGGGTAGGAAACCTCCACGTAGGATCTGGAGCATCTCTCTAGATCCTGTCAAAGTAGCTTCATACAGGGCAGTATCATATGAATCAAAATCAGCATCTGCCCCTTCGTTAAGCAGTAGCTGAACGATCTCTGTATCTTCGTTCTCGACGGCAACAGTCAGGGGAGTAATATATCTACCGTCCAGAACTCCCCCTGATTTTACATCAGCACCTCTATCAAGCAGTAGCTTGACGATATCCTTATTTCCATAATGAACGGCAGCTTGCAGGAGACTGAGATAATAAGGCGCGTCCTCGGAGTCCGACTCGCCACCTACGTTCACATTGGCGCTTTCGTTAAGTAGCAGCAGGGTGATTTCTGTAAATCCGTTAAAGACAGCGCCATACACTGCCCGGAAGTTCGCATCGGCGCCTTTACTAAGCAGCAACTTAACGATGTCTGTATATCCCGAGCTTGCAGCAATGCATAAAGGGGTACGATTTGAACCGCCATTCCTTGTGGCTAAGTTCGCGTCAGCACCTTTGCTGAGCAGTAATTGGACGATATCTATGTATCTCCACCTTACAGCAGTAATTAAAGGGGTATCAACTAAAGCAGTATCATATGAATCGCTAAGCCTATGGCTCAAGTTCGGGTCAGCACCTTTGTTAAGCAGTAGTTGGACGAAGTCCACATTTCCCTTCCGTACAGCAGCAATCAGTGGGGTTTCATGCCCGTGAGATTCTCTGAGGTTCGCGTCGGCACCTTGATCCAGTAGTCGATGGGCCATCTCCAGGTGACCCCTGTCAACGGCGACATACAGAGCGGTTCGTCGGACATCATGCAATCTGCCAAACACGTTTACGTTGACGCCGTGATCAAGTAGCCGATAGACCGTCTCCTGCGAGCCTTCTTTAATAGCAGCAAATATGGCAGGGCCGAAAAGTCCTGCTTCGATATTGGCATTAGCACCTCTGCTAAGTAATAACTGGACCACCTCTTCGGGCCCCTGCCAAGCAGCTGTAATTAGGGCAGTACCGTACATTCCAGATTCGATATTGGCATTGGCACCTTTGCTAAGTAATAACTGGACCATCTCTTCGTATCCCTGTAAAGCGGCTACATTTAGGGCGGTACCATACTTTCCAGCTTCGAGATTAGTATTAGCACCTTTGCTAAGTAATAACTGGACCATATCTTCGCGCTGCTGAGAAGCGGCTGCAATTAGGGCGGTACCGTAATTTCCAGCTTCGAGATTAATGATAGCACCTTTGCTAAGTAATAACTGGACCACCTCTTCGTGTCCATTGTACGCGGCTGCAATTAGGGCAGTACCCCATGGCCCAGCCTGAGCTTCGTCATTAACGTCACATCCACGATCTATCAGACCCTCAACTAACACCATTGAGCCTGCAATCGATGCAAAGTGCAATGGACTTATAGCTTTCTCCGGATGCCGAAGTATGTAATGCTGTAGGTCTGATTCTAAACCAAAGAAGGTACTAGCATAAACCATTCTATAATGGATGAAAAGCTTCATTACAATGTTTAGCACTTCGTTATTATGGTCTTGAACTCCTGCAACAATATGACTCCACCAGTATTGGAAACAGTAGTCTTTGAAGGGAAAGGAATGTCTGAATTCGTCCTCTATTTGCCCTAATTCATCCGGCGGAGAAGATAATGCGCTTTCAGAACATAAGGTGATATCAAATTCGTCATCTTGCTGTTCTCTTTCATCCAATGCTTCGGATGGTGCCAGCGAGGCAATATCGGATTCGTCATCTTGCTGTTCTCTTTCATACAATCCTTCAGATGATACCATTGAGGCGATATCAGATTTGTCATCCAGCCATTCAGACGACGTCGATGAAGCACCGGCAGCAGAAGACAGTATGAAGACGAGATCATTTATATCCTGCGAAATAATGTAGGATAAACAAGTTATTGCAAGTTTATTTCTGGCACCCGACTCCTGGAAGTGAGGTGCGAATGAGGAATCAATGCGGCTGCCTGCCAAGTATTCTTTGACCGAGAAGTGGGCCAACTGAAGATAGGTCCCCTCCCGGAGTACTACCAGGCTTGAGCAGTATCTGGTGATCTCCCTTTTGTTAGGCATCCTATTTTTGGCATTGAACGGAGGGACCGCTTCAGGTTGTATGGTTATAGCATCAACGGCTTCATCGATTGATAGTTCACGTTCAGAGAAGGTTAAGAACTGAAGAAGCCGTATGGTTGTTTCTTTGTATCCAGCGGGAATCCTTTTCAAAATGTTGGCATACGTCTCGTCCAAGGTCTCTGGCAATAATACGAGTGCCTTGGACAGGGAAGGATAATCAAGGCACAGCTCCAGTGCATCTAGCTGGCATGCAACCCAGCGAAACCTGTCATCTGTTAATTGTCTCTTCGCAGGGTGAATAGTCATTTGACGCTTGAGGTACTTGCATTCCTTCAGCTTTATTGATCAATTCAATTTCAATCTCTGCCTGCACCTTGGGTTGTGACCGCCATCGTTTCAAACGGTCGTCTTCTCTAACTTGTTGTTGGATATAGGCTTGTATGTCATCTGCAATAAGGTCGTCATGAATATTTATACAATAAACATCATGTGAACACAACACGAACGCCGATTCAATGTCTTCTTCTTGTCGGCTTGTAACAAGGAGGCGACAATTTTCTGCTTTGGAGCTGAAGTCTGACATCCATGCCAGCAACCCAGTAGTCCTTGGTCCTCCTCTTGTTTGGCATTCATCGAGGGCATCCAACACGATATAAACCCGATCAAATTTCTCCATCATCTGCAAGAGACATATTTGTAGTGATTCAGAGCTAGGCTGCTGAGATCCGGATTTGCAGGTGTTGAACAACGAGTTCAATAACTTTCTGACTTCCTCGCCCTGGGTACACAACTGTTCAAGAAGTGACCGAAGCATTTTGCCGAGTGACTGCTTACCGGAATCACTGAAACTAAAGTAAAAATAAACCACAGCCTCGGATTCCAGACGGTTTTCAGTTAGATCGGCTATGATTGTGGTGGCCAGAATCGTCTTTCCACACCCAGGAATTCCATATAGCCACAGAAAAGATTTCTCATTAGATTTCCATGCCTTAAAGTCTATGCTTTGAATGAACCAGGAGCCAGTTTCTGGAAGTTTTTGCTCCATCGCCAAATTGAAATTTCTTGAGGGGTGCTCAGGGGGACAGAGCCATTCCTTGGTTCTTTCATCAATATTGTGGAAGACCAGATAATCAACTCCAGTCTTGGCTAATTCTAAATCGTGTTGAACTGTTCGCAGTGTTATCATGGCTGCTATATTTCTATGCTTATATATAAGATAGCTAAGGGAGTGAACTAACCACTGGTGACGGCTTCGTGCAGTCCCTTCTCAGCATCAATTCGGCTCGGCGCGATTCGTGATAGAAGACCCTTAGCGTAAGCAGCTGCGACCATTGCTGCATAACCCTGCCAATCCTTATTTTTATGAGAATCAGAATAGTCGCATATCCCACGAACGACAAGACATGGGAAGTGATTCATTAGACCTGCTGCTTCCATCTCAAAACATAAAATATCGTTCTCAGCGGCAAGTTTATCTCTGATAAAAGCATCTTTCATAAGCTGATTAGCCGAAGCGATCAGTCCATAATGAATCTGGATACGCGGCGTGTCAGTTCTTTGAATATCGAAAATACATCGAGTCATTGACATTAAAAAAAAATCACATTCTCTGTAATAAAGTTCGAGGACCTTCGCCAAAGCAACGAAATACTACCAATCATGATAGTAACAAACTGAAAGCAAGAAGCACATAAACTTACTGTTGGATTATCCTCATCTTCGGTCCGCTCAGATCGTGACACCAAGGATTCTAAATCCACACCGCAAACAGTTGTGCAAGTCGAGTCAGCCTCCGGCGGATGAACAACTACGCTTTGATACAATCTATCACTGTCGATAGAAGGTCGCTGGTATTTCTTTCGCAGTCTTGGCTTTTTATCGAGGATACGACTGATATCATCTTCAATACCATGGCCATCAGCCTCGAGCTCATACTGAGCTCGAAGCCCAGCAACAGCCGCTCGAAGGATTGCCGGTGGCTGATTTAAACTGCCGGTTGTGCAGAAGGCCTGATCTTGGATTGATTTCCCGAAGTCGTATTGAAACACGCCACCTTTCCCGTTATGAGGAATACTGACTACAACATCGCCCAAGCGAATATCGTGCTTCGCACTTGGCGCACCCCCTCCAATACCGACCATGAGTCCAATTTTGACGTTAGGAAAGCTGTGTAGCATGTCCCTCGCCACACTAGCCGCCGAAACCAAGCCATACTCGCCTTCGGGCAAAACGGCAATAACAACTGTTCATATTGTTAGAATTCGCGAATGTGCGTTGTCAAACACCCCAGATATACAGACCATTGTGCACCCCCATTTTCCCCAAAGCATAATCATTGTTATCGTTCGCAGAGACAGAGTCGGGTCCAGCATGCTTCTCATCGAGAAAGGCTTGGGCAGCAACGTATTCCGTGTGAATGGCGCAGACCCAACCGACGGTATATTCTTGTGGCTTCGACATCTCAGGGCTGGCCAAGCGGTGATTGAAGGGTTAGAGGGATGGATACAGTAGGTCTGTGCGATCGTAGACAGCAAATAGTAGATACTAGATAGTTTTGATGGATATCGTGCGACTCAGTCAAGAGAGACCGGCGTGTAGATGAAAATGATCTGCACTGGTGATGGATGGACTGAAACAGAACATTCGAACGACGCGATGCTATTTTGCATTCGAGGCTGCGAGCCTTCTGCTCCAGGCAACAGCAACCTCTCTCAGACCTCGGTGCGTTCGTGATTTGGGGGCCGTTTAAAGTAGTCAGGTGATATTTGACAGGGGGCTATATCACCTGACTTCTCCCCCCATCCCGTTACCCCAACGGAAAGCAACAAATTCGGTTTAAGTGACGAAGTGGTTCCTGTTATCCCAGAATGTTTATAAATTTTTCCTCAGAGTATGGTGTATTGAACAAAAATCGACAGAGGGCGAGGATCGGCAATTAAGGGCCACTGGCCAGGTGTTTTCAAACTACCGGTAGCAAATCGACCAAGATTTAGATGGCACTTTGTCTACAAATTCTGCTGCTGTCTGCAATGGAAACTTACCGGCGAGGGCTCAGAGATGTGAATTCACCTCCAATCATTTGATATTTTCCAATCATTCTAAAAATCCAGGAAAGATGGTGACTACTAGTCTGAATCACGACTCCATTCAATACTTTTTCATATCATCATCTACCGGAAAGCAACCCTCAAGCTCTACAGGATACTCGTAAGCCGGTAATTCTACTACACTTCGTCTTCCTGATAGCTCAACCTTGAACCTATTCAGCAACATCGTAGAACCCCAAATTTCAAAGCGACCTCTCGTTCTGTCGCCTGTTCCGAGCTCTACACCACCTGGCACAAACGCTTGTGTATAATTCGATTGTGTTGAAGATGTTGCTAGCACTCCCGCTGGTTGTACTTGTGCTTTTGGATCTGCTGACGCTGCTCTTGCATTTGCTATTGCGCGGTTGTGATATCGCAAGGCGAGATACGAGAGGGTGGCCAGGAGGACAATTCCGAGGACCACACCCAAAGTTACGCCGAGGACATTAACTTGTAGGGCGGTGGTATGTGTTGCTGAGGATGTGGATGATGAAGATGGTGACGGGGATGAGCTTGAAGTCGAGATTATGGCTGATATAGATGAGTTGAGCTGTTGCGGAATCACAGCAGTTGAAGCCGTGATGGTGCTACTTATGGCTGAAGATGTTGTGAACACTTGACTGGATGTTCCTAGTGACGAGGTCGCTAGCGTGGAGGGCGTTGAAGATTGAGTACTTGAAGTTGGATCTACTGTTGACGGAGGGATATTACTTGTTGTTGGTGTCACACTTTGTATAATGGTGGTTTGCTCAGTTACTGGAGGTTCGGTTGTAGTTTCAGCTGGCTTTGTTGTGATTATCTCTGCAGTTGATTTAGACGTTGCCGCCGTGGTTGGATTGCTAGCCTGTGCCTAATTTCACACTATAATCAGCTCAAATACTCAAAACACTTTGGATCATAGGACTTGATTTTCAAAAACGCCGAAGCTCCTAGGACTTTGCACAGAATTGATAAATAAGAAAAAAGACAAAAAGAAAAGAAGGCTCAACCTACCTCACCAACACTCTGCACAACAAAATATGGAGAGGAGACTTTGTCTGACGACCCTCCAACTTCGACGGTGCAATTACCCCCAACTATCGCATTAGGAGGTGTAAATGCGAAACTCCCGCTTCCCGAATTCTGAACCGTATTAACTAGAAATTTGTCAGCGTAGCCGTTGATAAAGTTTGTCAATTACGAACGGAAGGCGTTCCCAGGTCCTCCTACATTCCCACAGATTTCAGTCCCGGCTAAAGAGATAGATACACTGCTATCACCACCGCTGCTGCTCGTACTGGTCCATTGAATATTAATGGGGGTGCCCACAACAACATTTTTGAAGTCGTCGGCCGGTGTTTCGAGAGTGAACGAAGAAAAAACATGCTCAAGTAAACATAATTGAACGAACAAATATACCAGAAGAGACCGCATAATCAAGCATCATAGGTCCCATAATGATTAAAAAGTTATGGCCATGTCGGTCGGGGAGCTGTCATAATAAATCAGTATGATGGGATGCATCCTTCATAAAAGTGTGCCTGACTGAAAACCAGGTTTCAAGTGGCGGGTAGGAGCTCAGCGTAGTTACGATGTTGCATGCGCTTCGTCTGAAGTTGCTTCCGGTGTTTAATGTGCTGTACGAGGTGTGCGATCGTGACTTTTAAGTGTTGTGGTTCGTGGTCCGCCGAAGGATTGCCTTGCATGCTGCACCTTTCAATTTGCCGAGACCCAACTTATTTCTACCACCCCTCAAAATTACACTATAAGATTATAATCTGCCTCAAGAAGATACCTCTACTCAGTTAGCGATGTCATTGCGATTCAAAACTCTCGTTTTTAATTTTCTAGAAGGTGGGGGGGAGTTCCCCTCCTTCTCACTCACTTTATTTCTACCCAATCTTAAACTAATTCCTCAGCTATAAAGCCTAAACCACAAATCGATCCTTTCACTCATATAATCCTTCTTGCTCCTCTTCCTGGGCTGAACGTTGGGGGTGGGATCCAGACTACCAAAGAATTAAAGTATGAGGAAGCTTTTCTCGCTAAGCTTAAAGGGGTCGCACAAAGCGACAGGGTATTGAGGCGCAAGCGTTTGAAAAAAGCCGAAGTCCCCATATCGCATTGAAGATCGCCAAAGGCGGTTTCGAACGACCAGAGCATCCCATATTGCAAATGCTTGAGGCCACAAAGTACCAATCCTCCTTTCGAGTGGGGTTGGAATCCAGTATCACCGCTGAGCCGTATCTGCCAAGACATCCGAGCATCCGGGATTCCTATTGGACAATTGGTTGACAAAAAAACCCCGTTTTCGGAACTCGCTTCCTTTGCAACTGGTCAGCACTGCGCCTTATGGATTGGGCTGAATCTGTAAATTATTGACAGTGCGATTCGTTGGGCGAGCCGAAGCCATTCCTACCAAAAACTACCTTGCAGGTAGCTTCGCCGTTTTCCTGTCTACCTAGGTATTTTCTACCTTGCATTGTGTTGTAAAAGTACCTAAATATACCTATGACAAACTGCTCCAAGGGCAAGGCACCAGAGATAATGCGCCAAAGAGCAATTACTCTATCAGAGCAAAAGAAAATAACGGGTAGCACTCACAACCCGAGCCCGTACTACTGCAGGATTTGCTTGGAAGTCACTGTGCACCACTGTATATATAAGTACTATCTTCAAGCAATTGGATTTGTGATACACAAAGTATAGTGGTTAAGTCCAGCTTCTGGGAAGAGTACGACTGCAAAATCTATTAATATTATGCCCAAAACTAAAAGTTCCCAATCGGCAACTAACCACTCCGGAACGCCTTAATTGCTAGTATTTGCTTCGATAGAACTTCGTTCTGGTACAGCCTTTTGATGTAATTCCACAAACAGGGAATGATCTTGCAGTGCGCATAGCTATCTTTACTCCTAGGCAATATGTAAAACCTCTGCTACCGATGCAACATCTCCAAGTGCCTCCTCGCTGTCGTTACCCTCTTTAGCGTCCTCCCCGCCATCTACCAAAAGTCCATCATCAACTCTATACAGCTCTCGATCCACTCCATAATCTTCGAAATGGTCGAAATCAAAGAGTTTCTTCCTAGCCGCCAAAATCGGGAAATACAGCTTATTGAGTTCCGCGACTGCATCAAGAGCATCAGCGACGAAAGTTTCAATATCCTGTAGAGGGTCGAAATTTGGACTATCATAGGCTGTTGTGACTTTTCGCACTGCGGTGGTGGCAGGGTGGTCGCCGTATATCGCATCGAATTCTGCTTGATGATTTCGAATTTGGATTTGGATGTCAGGAGGGACTTCGCGGTGGAAGGAGGCGGCATGCTTTTCAAGGTGGTATACCAACCGAGTGTAATTGTCGGTATAATCCGGAGTTTCGATGGCTCCTGTAAGTGGTTGCCATTGATCATGTTTAAGGACTTCAGCAAGTTTGATTGCGGTCGAATGAATCCTGGAGAATTGTGGTTCAAGATAATTCAGGATGGCCGCCCGGCGTGTCTTAAATCCTGGTATATCGTCGAATCTTTGCGCTTCTGATGCATGGTACAAATTGACTTCGACTGGATGATACTCGAAAAAACGGCGGTCGTCGACCTTGCGAAGGTAATGAAATTCCGACCAATCGAACTTTCCCATTTTACGGCGAAAGTGCTCACATCTCTCGAATGTTTGTGCATATATAAGAAGTGGTGGATACATCTCGTAGGCTCTTTCCGCTGCACCACTGGATCTTTTTTCATTTCTCCTAGCTCTTTATAAAATTCACAAACGCTTGCGTCCCGAATAGTTGCAGATGCCACATTACGCACGGCTTGAAGTGACCGCAGGGCATCCTCGAAAGACCAAGGGAGATTTGCCGCCTCGTCCATCTCGATGGCCAGAACACCTTTCGGAATAATCGAAATTGTAAGGGACTGAGGAGGAAATTTGGAGATTTCACGGCAGAATGACATGAGTGATGGCCTCTTTGGTCCCCACCCCCAAATGTCAACGTCAAACACGATATTCCAACGCCGAACCTTCTCAGCTAAATGCGTAGGGAATCGGTCATCCAAGCAGCCTGTGTCTCGCGTCAAGGGACATATGCAGGAACAGTCCATAGCCACATTCTCGATAGGAAGAATTGCCAAGAAGAAGGTATTTGTTCGATACAGAATGGCACTGGCTTCAACGTATATCTGCTTGTTGGTGCGGAGAATTGTCGGATGGAGATCGAATTTATGGCGAGCTGTTGTTTTCGAATATTGATTATAGTTACTGGTGCCGTAAATTTTTTCAGTATAGCATTCGTCGTTGTCCGTCCATCGAGCATCGGCAAGCCAAGGATCAAAAAGAAGGCAGTGGTAGATGAGATTTCGACATTCTGATGGGATCCCCATGAAACATGCCGTTGGATTAGAGGTTGGCTGACTGGTGGCCATTGAGGAAGAACTTGAAGTTGATCTTAGGAGGAAGTCTGCATCGCAAGCTTCGGTCGGTGTTGTAGTTGCCATGCCTCTTCGGGGCCACATCGATGACTGCTTCCTTCAAGGAAAACGAGAACTACACTGCTAGTAGTCTGGAACTACCGAGAATGAGATTTGGCAACTTGAGGAGTGTAGTGTCGGTTCCTGGGATGCGTAAAAGGCGGTCAGGTTATTTAATTATCAAGCCTAGAATGTCTTTAATATGATTCAAGTGCAAATCATGCTGGCAGGATAACAAAATCGAGTCGCAGCTGAAGTGAATTGGACCATGGGTCTATTTTGAAAGCCGCCTAGTTGGCAAGTGGGGTAACCTACTAATGGGTGCTAGTGCGCCGCACGGGCCATTCATCCATTTAAGCTCCCTCAGTACTCCGTAGTATAGCTTTTATAATTCAGGATGTTCCCTCCGAATCCACTTATAACTCCTATTTTCTAGATGGGAAATCTTGCAAATAAACATTTCTTGGAAAGTAGACCGCACCGTCAATCACAAGATACTTGATGGTGGAGGGGGGTTTTCAAACTTAAACAACACAACAAGCAAGAAGAAACACTTTGGTTTGCACACAATGTCAATTTCGATAATTACTGTTACCTCCAGAACTTGTGGTGCCAATGATTGCCAGACCGTCTCGACGCTGGGTCTTTACTATGCTCATTACGCTTCACATCCATATGGCTTGTAAATTGTAATCACCGTGCCTGCGAGTCCCATGCATCTTCTCCGCCAGACTCCCCCTCCATTGTAGCCCTAGAATTTTCTCCATTCTCTGCCTGCAACGAAATAATTTCCTTCGAATTCTCACTATCTTCATCTTCGGTGTCCCAAATTGTCTTCTCAACACGATATAGCTCCCGATCAAGGCCGTAATTCTCGTAAAAATCGAAGTCAAAAAGCCTTTGTCTGGCGGAGAAAATCAAGGAAGATTGTTGCTTAAGCTCAGAAACTGCGTCAAGGTAAAGCGAGACAAATTTATGGAAGTGTCGGGAATCGTAAGCACTTATAACCTTTCGAACTGCAACCGTGGCAGGTAGGTCGAAGTATAGTGCATCGTATCTTGCTTGAAATGCTCGTAATTCGACTTTGATATCCGACGGTATCTGGCGTTGGAAAGAGGACGCGTGCTCTTCGAGGCAAAACACAGCTTCGTCTATATGATTGTGCCAAGAATGGATGTAGGTTTCAGGATCTCGCAACAAGTCTTTTCCCACTTTACTTCCCATAAATTTAGCGAGAGAGTTCCCTGATTTTTCCATCTTGGAGAATTGCGATTCTAGGTAACCCAAAACAATTGCTCGATGGCTTTTGAATTCCTGCGCAATTTCAAAATCTCTTGCACGTGCTGCAAGCCTCAAATTCTCTTCAACGGGATGCTGACGAAGAGCCATCCCGAAGCGGTCGGAATATGAATACTCATCCCACTTGCATCCTCCTTCACCCATTCTTTGACGGAAATAAGCGTCTCGTTCAAATGCTTGGGCGTATTGAAGAAGTGCTGGATACATCTCGGCGGGTGTTTCTGCCGAGCTGTTCCCACTGATGGTTTCAACAAATCTTGATACAAAGGAGCGGTGCCGTCGGATCCAGCCTTTCATTACAGCCAGCGGGCCTTCTCCGTCCATAATATATTGGGGGAACTCAGTGATAGTTGCATCCCGAATAACCACCGCCGCCACATTTCGGAACAGAAGGAAAGGCTCCAGGTTTTGCTCCAGCGAACGATAGGCCTGGTTGTAATCATCCGCCTCATATTCAGAGTACCAGTAGTCCCAAGTTTGAGGTGCAATTGCGATTGTGAGTGATGTCATGGACTGCTTACAAAACCCACGACAAAAGGATGCGATGCTTCCCCAAGAATGACTCTCATCGATTCGGTAATTGTTATCTAGCAGATCAGTCCCGTCGAGTAGAGGTACCGATAGAACAATTTTCCATCGCTGGATCTTTCCAGCCCATTTGGCGCAAAAGTCGTCGGGGTTTTCGCACCAAATTGAAGGGTTATTTAGTGGGCAGCTGAATTTGTTGGTGATATTGTGCTGGTCACGATCGAAGGAAAGGTAAAACGTATTTCTACCATATAGCACACCACTTGCTTCTTCGTAGATCTGTTTGCAGGTGCTAAGAATTGATAAATGCAAGTCATGTTTCGTTGACCAAGGATTCTCTTCGCTTTCCTGGAACGCAAACGCAGGATTGAGCAGCAAATATTCGTAAACATAAATTCGGCATTCCGGAGGTATTCCCATCAAACATGCCTCGTTGTTTGCAGCTGAGTGGCCGAAACTAACGGCATGATCACCGACGGTTGTTGTATTCGGAAGTGTCAGAGCCGACCCTATCAGCGAGGGGTTTCCGTCCTCAAGTATACGTGCTTCGATTGGCGCTTTCTCGTCCAAGCTGAGAGTAGCGGCAGTTTCGGGGGTCATCTCGTCCATCATGGGAGAAAACTAGGCTATCACAGTAAAAGTTAGTAAATGGTGGGTACGGTCTTACGGCATCAGAGCTATTGAAGGCACAAATTGAGGAGGGTGTCGAATTACCAACCGATACAATACGAACTGGTAATCTTCCGAATTTTACTTACAGATAGAGGGTGGTGATACTGCTTGACGGGGGTGACAGTGTTGATGTGTTTGTCTGTTGGACAAGGTGTATGAACGATGTAGATGTAAGGAAACAGAGGGCAGTTGTGTGTGTGTGTGTGTTCGCAGGGAATGTCTTAATTTTTGGAAAGCTAGGTAGGTACAGAGGAGGCAGTGGAGGCTTAAATAAAACCCTGCAATGGTCCGTGCACACGCTAGTCCATGCTAGTGCATTACCCCGCTCTGCAAACGGGACGATGCACACTTTACTAAGAACATATGTACTACTGTAGTAGGTGCCAAGTTTGACACACATCCCTGCAACATAAGAGATATATGCACCTGTTCCAATACTCTAGCAG
This sequence comes from Hymenotorrendiella dingleyae, assembly GCA_003988905.1. NCBI lineage: Eukaryota > Fungi > Ascomycota > Leotiomycetes > Helotiales > Helotiaceae > Hymenotorrendiella > Hymenotorrendiella dingleyae. The sequence goes on from QYAP01000109.1 coordinate 72,389, forward strand.
TAGTGACGCTAGCTAAGTGAATGGGTCGCCGGAGTGGAAACTACCCTTCACTGTCCTGCTGCCATTATCATTAAAAGGTCTGACGTTGATTCAACATTACCAGCAGAGTTTTTAAAATGGTGGGCTAACCAAGTAGCAATAAATGCCAGTATTATATTTATACAAAACAAGGATTTGAGGAGTTTTTTTTTACATATCGAGGGTATAAAGATCTGCTGCGTATAGGAAGAATTCAAAGGACGTTGTTTGAGATAGATATATGGCTTGCAGTCTACCTTGTTCTAAAGCAATTGTAAGACTGAATTAGTTACAGTTGGTATTGTGGAGCCGATGCGGCTGAGCTCAGTGAATTAGAGGGCGAATAAATGCAGAAGCAATGCCCTTTGATATAGTAAGAGCATACATAGGTTTGCTCCTGGAGTCACTGGTCAAGTTTCCTTTTGTGACAAGCCGACACCTTGAGACAAACTACTTCTGTAGTTACATGTGATCGAATAGCAAATGAAGTTTGGTGCAGTGTTGAACACACATCGTATTTCGCCGTGAAGCTGTACCTCTGTGCAAGTTTACTCTGGTTGGACTTGATTGTTAAGTTGATAGATTTCTTAAGATCTGTGGCTAATAAGCTGTATTTGGAGGCATATCTAAAATCCTGCATACTCTCCTGTAGCCTTGTATAAATACTATATGTCTCAAACTAATTAGTTACGTTCATGCTCATACTGTTGGATGCTTTGAGTTTTCTTGAACATGATATGAAACATTTTTGACAGGTTAAATCTCTATATTCCATATTTAAAACTACTTTATAAGTTTATGTTAGTCCTAGTGCATGTCAGCGTGTATGGCATTGCTTGTATTTTAAAATGTAATCTGCAGGTGTTGTACTACTGCCTTTACGTTTCTTTTTATCAAGATTTTATTGAATGGAACATTTCCAGTCTACAGTATTGAGGACCTGATATACTTTACGATTAGCATTGAGCTGCATCTTACCAAGACACACTGATGTGCCTTTGACTATGGTTTTGTAGAGGTTGAGCTGAATCCATTGCAGTATCTTACATCGGAGCTTCCAATACGCGGAGAATTGAATTGAGGATGATATCACTTGAGGCGCGTGTGCCACTGGGCATCTTGAAAAAGCTTTACATGCAAGGAATATATTAATACTAAGGTCTAGATATCCTTGATCTCCTCAGATTCTTTTCCACCGCCATCGTAAAGCCGATCTCGAATATGAGATACCAATCTCAACCCTCGGTGAAATTGTTGGTTCCATGATAGCCTATGGCTCATTCACTGTCCAGTCTACCATACCATCATCCCCTAAGGTGTCATCAGGATTCTCCAGCGACAAAGCATCGAGGACATCCCACTTAAATAAGTCTCCTCGAGCTGATCGAATTTGAAGGAAGTTACTATCGTATGCATCGACTGTCTTCTTGAATTGTTCCACAAAGATAGGTATAACCCGTGCCTCAAAGGCTGCTCTTACTGAAACCAGCGAAACCGCTAATGGGCTCATCATCCTGGTCAATTGATAATGCTTCTGGTGCTTGCGCAAAACACGTCGCATTTCGTCGGACATATCCCTTTCGAGGGACTCCGTATATTCTTCCAACAGAACTAGTGCAGTGCTGAGCTTCATTTCCCAATCTTCCCATTGGCAACGACCGTGACACCGTGATATCTAAGCCCGCTTAGCCCAGTCTACTTCACAGTCAAAAACGCCGCCATCCACTTTCTCGTCAGCGATAAATCTCAGCAAATGATTTCTCGCCGAACCAATCCGAATGTAATATTTTTCGAGATATTGCAGAACATTCTCGCGTTCCTTTTTGAAAACCGAGACGTTATTCGTAAGTGTAGCATACTGTGCGTCCATCAGACCCTTCTCCACAGGATAATCATTCGAATGGCAACAAGGAGCGGTTGCATACCAGGCAAGATGATCGGCGCATATGTGACGGAAAGGATTGACCAAGCGAGTAACAAAACTGTAGACACCAAACACGATAAGTGGTCGCACGTTGCGCCCCACTTCACCATTCCCCGGTAAAGTCATTTCGTATTTAAAAGAAGGAGTCTGCTCAAAAGTTTGGGCATACTTTAGAAGCGCTTCATACATTTCAAAGACACGCTCAGAAGGCCCAACATCCTGTATTGAGGCAAGAAACTCGACCTTCAGAGGGTCGTTAGCAGTAACATCAAAGCCGGCGACGTATCGTTCACGAAATTCGGGGTTTGGGAATGTTGCCCCTGGATTGAAAACCTCATCCACTGTAGCTTCACGTACTAGAGCTCTCCCGACACCTTTGATAGTCTTCAAAGGTGCCAAAGTTGCCATAATCTTGCGCCAAGGAGTCCACGTTCTTCCGCACCAGAGTCGAGTGTTAGTTAATGCGCTCCAATCATTCCAGTTGGGAGGCTCAATAGCAATCTCTAGGACTTTCAGATCGGGGGAGCGGCTAATGGCGAAACAAAAACAGACAAAGCTCAAGTTCCAAAATTTGTTTGTTTGTAATCCGGGATCGCCTGGCAACTCAAGACTAACAAGCCATTTTCGCACTTTAGTAATTGCGCTGACCTGCGGAGCCGAATGATTATTTGGCCGCTCCTTCCTAAGATAATTGAGAACCAAACGTTAGTTATCTTTCCATGAGAAACGCAAGATAGAAATTGAAATGCACAAAATTACGTGCAAATTATTCACATATTGTTGTGAAGAAGAAAGCATTAAAAGTGTGGAAGAAAAGCGATGCTTACCAGCTAACGTGCAAATATCGCGTCAGAGGGGACACGTTATTTAAGAACTCCGTGAATTCAGGTCCTCCATTGTAGTCATGATTAAGCGTAGTGGGAAATGTGTTACCTTCTCGCAGGCAAGCGATATAAAAGAGGTTCTCTGTGTAAAGAACCTCGCTTCCTTCATCATACACTTGGCGGGAGACTCGCAAGAGGTTCGGCGAAAGACCATACTTGGTCTTCGCTCCCAAACATGAAAAAAGTTCTGCAACTGACTGTCGCTTTCCCAATAATGGATTAACCAGTAAGTATTTGTATATCTTTCTGCGCAGCTCCCTAGGCAGATCCATGAAGCGAAACCAGCCGTGGTCGGGAGATGTTGGCACTTCGCTGATCAGACAGGCAAGTTGCGCGATATTGAGATTCAGCTTTTTGGCCAAAGCATGGATGGCAGCAATGTCGTATTCGCTGGGAATACGAGTATGGTGAGGCGAGGCTCTTTCGCAGGAACCATTTTCGGAGGCCTTGAGGATATTTGACGGAGAGATAGAAGCGGCACTACTGTGCGGCACGTTGACAGGAACATCTGGGTCGTCCGTTGTCTGTGACATCGTGGTGATGAAGTCCTCCGAGAATGCAGAGGTAGGATTCGAAGCTAGAAAGGGAACAGAAAAGCAGAGGGGTCTGCAATTAGGTGGGAAAGCTTGTATCGTAAGTTGTAGGTTACGAGGCTCTTAAAGAGACTTTGAGGATGGCCCCTGCTCACGCTAGTACACTACCCCGCTTTACAGGAACCCTAGCATTTAGCGATGAAAATAAATCCCTCTCGGCGCTGATACTTACCTCCGATATGCTATTCCGCACCCCAAAAGCAGAGTTGACTCTTCTCAAAATTTGGTGCAGATGGAAGAGCAATACTGGAAAATTATGTATGGTTGGTGTTCGACTTCCAGTGTTGTTTCTGGTATTTACTGTAAGTGTGAGGCGCCAAAAGTAGACTCAGTAGAGTAGTCCCGTGGATCCGGCGTCCTCCCCCCCTCTCTGCCGATTCACTAGGTGGTAGCCTGAATCTCTAATGCTTTTGAGGGCGATTCAAACTTGGGCAGATTTACAGCAGTTTTCAACCGATGTACCATTTCGAAGAAGAGAATACGGCAAAGACCAATTCACTGCTTGGCAGTGGTATTGTCAGTACATGGGTGAACTAGGGCATGTGCTAGCGCCGATACTAAAGAGTACCGTAGTCCTTCTTATCATATGCCCGGCATTAATAAAGACTCCAACATTTGCAGCACCAATTATTCCTTCTCCTTACTATCTTATCCATCAGTTAGGGGACACTTTCTACGGGGTCCATAATAACCTATATGATCGACGTCGCCTAGACGTCGCGAAGCCCTATAGATATGAACTGACGTCGTCGGTGCATTGATTAATAGTTAATTTTATATAAAATGCACAGAGGAATTTCCAGAGAAGCTCGAGGCTGACGAGTAAGAGCGGTTGAAAGCGTAGTGGGGGTTATGTGGTGAGTCACCGCATAAACTAGTAATTTGCCACTATTCGCATAGTGGAGCAAGCGACGTTGATGCCAAGGTGGTCTGAGGCATACCATTCTGGTACCCTCAAATATATGTCCCCTAACTCATGGATAAGATATCGTAATAACCGACACTTTCAACTCCCTAACAATAAAAAATCAACAAACTTCCCCTTAAACCACCCCACAAAGCCCCAGCAACCCCAGTACCCCATCCTATATCCCATTTCTCCTTATTATTTACTCTGAAATATCGGGTTTGCAAATCTGGCAAATAGAAGGTGGAAACTTTGGGGAGACCGGGGGCCTCGCTAAGCGAATAGGGGAAGTGGGGCTGTTATGACGGGTGCAATGTCGGGCACATGGTACGTGATTCCATGGAATTCCATATGGATACCAACCATAAAGGGTCTCAAATGGTATGGTGCCATCCATAAAATATTTCTATGGAAAATGGTATACCATTATGGAACTCTGCTAATTAGGAGCTTTATCGTAGGGGCGACGACGAGACGTTATATCGAAGAGTATTTGTTGAGCAGGCATAGAAACGCGCGCGCGCGAAGACTTCTTTATATATAGGGTTATAAACGTGATTAAATTTTAGAGTTGATAATTCAAAAGTGTGCGGCGCTAGTAGCCCCAGGCTCTCCGATTGGCTCGCGGCCGGATTAACTATTAGCCTATAATTCCATGGAATACCACAGTTCCATATAGACTTCTATGGTTCCAACCATACTCATTTTAAAATGGTATGGTTCCATCCATAAGTGCTCAATGGTACGTTCCATGGAATTCCATGCCCAACATTGGACGGGTGCAAAAGCATACACTCAGGCCATAGCATTCCTTATATTGTGGAGGTTTATTGGCCAACTATCTTCGGGATACTGTACCTCAATAAAGTCTTTTCTTCAACACTCGCACCTTTGATGGTGTAATAAATGTAAAAAGTTTCTCCCGCAATCTCGCATGAAACCCAGTAAGCATATGAAACCCAAGATCAAAAGTTCGGCGTACCGAGTTTTCTGAAATTGACGCAGATTCTCAAGGACTCCCACTTCCGTCACCTATTCATTCGATTTCCAACTCCCAAGTCCCTCATTCAATAGTCACCCTGACTCCCTTGCTGCTCAACTTAGCCCGCGGTTCCACCATATCGTGCAAATGTTCGTGTCACTCTCGTCAGTATCATATAGCTTCATTTTCAACCCGTTAGGTCGGAACAATACCGCTACGGCGAGGCTCATCTCGGCCTGTGCTAAGTTTTTCCCGATGCAATTGCGAGAACCTTCACTTGTAAGCTAGAAAATTTGGAAATAATCGAAACGAAAAAAAGGCTCTCGCATACCTCTGGCGTATGGAACAAAATTGCGTAGCATTTTCGGGTTGATGTCGCCGAGCCAGCGTTCTGGCATAAACTCGTCTGGTTTGGTGTAGACGGAGGGATCGGTGTGCATGAACATGGGAGACATCGCCACGATTGTCTATGACAAAATATACATGATATTAGCACTTACTTGAGAGTTATGTGAGATCAACCAAAATAAGAAGAGTCTTACCCCTGCAGGGATTGTCCAACCGTTATAGCTAATATTTGCATTGGGAAAGCTGCGTGGTATAGGATGCAATATGTAGTTGTGGCTGTTCGGGAGTTTATGGTCAACGAAAGGTTCTTCAAAGTGAAATATCAGGACTTTCTTCCGAGCTTACCGAAGACCCTCTTTCACCACTGCCTGTAGATATGGCAGCTTTTCAAGGTCAGCCCATGATGGCACTTTCGCAGGCCAGTTCGCCATGAGGGGTCCTAGTTCTTGCTCCAGCCTTAGGTGGATACGTTCGTTGGCTAGAACGTAGTAGCTTATATGAGTAAGGACACGGGATGTGTTTGAGCTACCAGCCAAATATAATAACTTTGCCTCATCAGCAAGGCGCTGGTCATCCAGCTCGGACTCAGGCATGTCACTATTCACAAGCCAGTGGAATAAGGAGGGATACTCGCGCGCAGAGGCATCCTTCGCTCCAAAGATTAACTTGTCCTGTTTGGCGATACGTACGTCTTTCCTCGCCATCTGCAAAACTCATTAGTTCTAGTAATCGAGAGAGGCGACATTGAAACAATACCTCATCGAACTCGTCGAACACTCGTGCCTGTGGTATTAAACTTAAGACAACCCCCTTGGGTACAAGTTTTATTGCTTTAGCAAGCCATGGAAACATTTGGAAAACGTAGATCGATCCAATAAGTGTACGCAACAGCTCGAACCTAGAAATTGCTTTTAGAATGGCAACTGAATCCTCCATTCCGATGGAGGCTTACCACTCTACGCCGAAGGTAGGATTGTCTAACAAAGTTTCCTTGTGAGACCAGCAGAGTTTGCCAATATTATCCCCTGCCATTGCGAAGAAGACATGCTCTAAATTGATTACAGTGCCAGTTCCTTTTGTCTGCGCCAGGCGGTCATTGAGCTTCTGTATGGATTCTTCGAGCAGAGACTGCATTTTTAGAATACCCGCGCGTGAAAAGAAAGGCTCTAGCGGCCTGCGTCTGCGGCGATGTAGGTCGTGTTCAACCGTTGTAAGATGGGAACCTGCCAGTGAAAACTCCTATCAGAAAATGAAATCGACATGACCAAGTGAACTTGCCATCGAAACCAAGACCTCTTGCAAACGCTTGATAATCATCTGTTTTTCTCTTACTCTCCGCGACGTATATTTCATCGTAGAAGTGGGAGTCTTTAATGCTCAGTACGCTGGGATTGATCCTAACGATGGGACCTTTACTGATGTTAGCCAAGCTTTGGTTCATCAACACTGAGCATAAAAACCATATTTCTCATGCATCTTCTCGATTTCGTAGATATATCTGCCTTGACACCACCAATTGTAGTAGAACTCGTAGAAATACGTTGCTGCGGCAAATTTGGGTCCTGGGAACTTGGCAAGGGGTGAAAACAGCAGCCGGTATGAGACCAAGCTCAGCAAGTATATAACGTAGCAAGTAGTTACAATTGAGATGAGACCGGCGGAAGCATTATTCTCCACCGTTGAGGAAATATATCGCTTTGAGGAGTCCATGATAAGGGTTTATTGGTCTTTTTTCCCTAGACATATGCCTTGTGATTAGTTGTTGGGTAGCCTTCTTCCTGTCAGCAGAGAACTTTGTCCGAAACAGAATCTTTTCAATTACACTTTAAGAGCTGCTTCGCCTCTGAGATCTTGCGCACCACAACCGAAGTGCACTGAACATACCTCCGCTGCCCAAAGGAATACTCGTTAATATGCTATGGCTGTCGTGAAAATTGTCCGAAGATGCCTAGTTTAGATTGAAACAAAGCTTTGGCCCAATCCCCATGGAAGAGACGGAGGGGTTGGGATATTGAATGGAAAAAACTATCGAAAGGAGGAGCAAGATGATCGCCATTGGGCGGCCATGCATTTGCGGAGGTACTGCAATGAATACCATAACCACATAAGCGCTGCATGTGCAGATGTTGAGCTAGTAATACCAATATTGGGTATAGTAAATGAGCACCTGGCTTAGTGATATAATGATAGCTTCTTGGCAATATAGCTACAGTACTAGGCAACTGCTGTTCGCCTAATGCCGTTTTCGCACCAAAAGTCGACTTATTCACTTAGGAATATAATTATTATTATTATAATAATAACGAATAAATATAATTTTATAACCTTTCAATTATCCATTCTTTGGATAATAAATATTAACATACTAAGAGGAATAAGGATTATATAAGCTCGCAACTAAGTAAATAACTATTAAAATGGCCTATTTTCATAAAAGTATAATTTTACTAATAACCTGGAAATTACTTAAAATCTGGATTTTAGAATTAGAACCCTTATATAAACCTTTATTATTCTACATTTCGGTAATGAAATTATATAAGATCTTATTATCTTGCATTTCAAATATCAATTAATCCAGAAATAGAATTGTGGGTCTTTAAGACCAGGGTTGAAGTAGATATATATAGATTAAAAGTGGGCAAAATCACGTTTTTTGGTGGAGTTTTCGGATTCGGCTAACAGCAGTTGTGGCCGACTGTAACTACTCCCCTCCTTACTGCAAAAAAATAGGGATGCCAACAAATTACTACAAAGGTTCAAGTGCTAGCAGGAATTTCAATAGAGGCCAAGGATTTCAACCTGGGTGGGGAAATTGCAACACCTGCAACCCCGCTTAATAAGAATCCAACGTGGCTGCATTCTTTCTGCCTGATACGCTGCTTCATGTTTCTCAAAGAAAATGGACAGAAAGGTCGGTGTGCTTTGCTTCGTACTCATGCGATGTTACTGCTTTGCATCACAAAACATTCGAAATCATCGAATTGGGATTGTTACCCTAAGTAATAGGGGTGGGGGGTAAATAATATCGAGAGGTTGAAGACCGCACTTGACGTGAGCCGCTCAAAATATGTCTCTCCTGTTTATTCTTCTTGAGATTGTGACTTGAAGAAGCGCTCATTGAATTATCTCTTGAAGCACAAGTATTAAGTGCCAACGACGCGTTAAACTCTTTGCTTGCAACAATGGAATTCCGCTTCTCAGAACTTGTTAATCCCGATGCTTACCAGACCCATGGACTATGCAAGGGAATTGATCTTCGAGTGAACAAAGATGCTGTGGGCGAAATGAAGGGATTGTTTCGGTGCCAGCAAGACTGGTCCGAGTTTGTTCGTCCGTTGCATGAGTACAACGGAACTTTGGGTAGACCGTATGGGCTTATACGGGTTGCGGTTCCTGAGACGCTGCCGGGAAGGCTGGAAGTTGTGTCTTATGCTAATGAGTTTGGTTTTCTGTATGATGGTAAGCATTTGGAATAATAAAGTAGGTGTGTGGAGAGCTGGTGCTGACAGTGAGTTTTTTTTAGATGACATTCTGGAAGACCTTGATCCGAAATTGGTATGTGTGGAAGTTTAATTCACCCGTACAGCTGGTTACAAGGCCGAATAGAAAGCTAATTATCTTCCAGGAATTGCAGAGTCGTCAGATAATCCTAGATGGCTGCAGCTGGGGCGATGTACTTGGTCACGAACCCAATCAATGCAACGCCATCAGTCGCAAGGCGAAAGCAATAAAGAAACTCCAGGCCGATACACTCAAAGAAATGATGGCAATAGATTCTGAGCCAGCATTAACAACGATGAAAGCGTGGCAGAGATTCGTGGAGGTCGTCTGCAGTCCGCAACGCTCGGAGCCATTCTCAAACTTGGAGGAGTATCTCCCTTACCGAATATCTGATACCGGCGAGCTGTATGTCCACCTCTTTTCCCCAGATATTGGACGGTCACCAGAAACCTTCCTCGCTAGTCGTGCTATGTTTCACTAACACCAAGACAGATTCTGGTTCGGCTTGGTCACTTTTGCCATGGGCCTCACTATCCCCGAACATGAAATGGATCTCTGCAAACGTCTTGGGCAGCCCGCTTTCGCGGCCCTCGCACTCACAAATGATCTGTACTCATGGGAAAAGGAGCGCAATGCTGCAGCTACAGCCGGAGCTTCTCATGTCATCAATGCCATCTGGGTTCTTATGAGAGAGCATTCATTGGCGGAATCCGAGGCCAAGGACCTGTGCCGGACCAAGATCAAGACGTTTGTTGAGGAAGCGGTGCGTACAGTGCAGGAGACGAAGAAAAACCTTGAACTTTCCCTGGATCTTCGAACTTACGTGGAAGCTATCATGTATACCATAAGTGGAAACCAAGTCTGGAGTATGTCCTGCCCACGTTATAATGCAGAAGAGATACTTGGTAATACCATCCCATCGAAGTTGACGGAGCGAACTCAGGTTGTGGCATGAAGTTGCAAAATGCTTCTGGTGGCCCATCCAGGTCTTTGGGGGAAAGAAGTACCACCAGTACCAGAGTATGGCAGTAATGGGAATATCGTTGAGGGTCTCGAATTTCGATCTCCAATGAAGACGAATACTATGTATCTTAATCCAGGAATTGCGATGAAGTCTGGCGTTGTTGTTTGTGTAGCTCTGTGGTGTCGCAAGTATTTACGTACTTCTTGCTGACGTAATGTGTCTTTTGTGCGCAAGCTCACTCGCTCTTTCCTGTGCAGAATCATGCATTGGCCACTCGATGTCCTTCTAATTCTATAAATTTCAGTTCACCTACACCTTCAAATTTGGAGCAGTGACAGCCATGTTTCAAGTCCTGATACGAACTTGCATTTCTGGTTGTGAATGTACCCATACACTTGCTTCCGCTCAACGCATACGGTACATAGTGAGCAGCACTGAGCGAAGGAGAAATGGTCATTGGCCAAAAACGAGTCTTGGTACAGCAGGTGTGAGTCTTGAGGTTTCGCTGGAGGATGTCGAGTGAATGTTGAATTGGTGAGATGCCCAAGGTAGTCAAAAACACAATTTCAGGATGGTTGTTTTGATGTAGCGCGAATGTAGCGATGAGAGAGGAGAGAGCTCGAGGTTTGGCTCCCAAATTCGCACGGACCATCTTCTACCTAAGCAAGATAAGGCATCAAGGCACACATTCCCCAATAGCCGCGCTCTACTCTATCGCCACTCCTCCGAAGTCTTGGCGCGGAATCATTTGCCGCGCGGAAACGTCAACCACCTCCATTAGTCCTTCCACCTTCCACTTTGCATGTTCAAGATCTCTCACCACCACCGACTGGATTTCGCCAGTAACCCGCGCATCCACTGAATATCAGCTCTATCGTGACACCATCTTGTGACATGGGGGCTCTTCTCTCTTTGCCGTTGCTGGCTGTGCCTAGCATGGGAACCGTACGTCATCTACCTCTTCGCGATGCGCCTGGTACCTGGAACTAACAATCATGGCAGGTTATGGGATTTGCAGCAAGCTGTTGCGGTGCAGCAACTTGTTCAGCAGTGTGTAGTGCATGTGGAAAATGTGGGAATAGGTCGGTGACATTGATCTCCTGGTCAGACGCAGGCAGACTAATATGGCGGCATTGAAGTGTTGCTACACGTATCGCATACGCCCTCATCCTCCTTGTTAACTCTATCCTCTCGTGGATCATGCTCACACCATGGGCAATCAAAAAACTTCAGCATTTGACCTTGGATTATATGGAAATAAGCTGTCCGGATGGACCTTGCTATGGATGGGTTGCAGTTCACCGAATCAATTTCGCTCTGGGAATCTTCCACATTATAATGGGTGTGCTTCTCCTCGGCGTCAACTCTTCGAAAGATCCACGCGCGGCGATTCAAAATGGATTCTGGGGTCCCAAGATCATCGCCTGGTTGGCCTTGATTGTTGTTTCTTTCTTCATCCCGGAGTCATTCATCATGTTTTGGGGAAACTACATCTCTCTGATCGGTGCCACCCTCTTCCTTCTTCTCGGTCTCGTTCTCCTGGTCGACTTGGCTCATACATGGGCGGAATACTGTCTGGAGCAAATTGAGGCAAACGATTCTCGTGTCTGGAGAGGAGTGTTGATTGGATCTACCTTGGGCATGTACGCTGCTTCTTTGGCCATGACCGTTATCCAATACATCTTCTTTGCAAAGGAGAATTGCACGATGAACCAGACCGCCATTACTCTAAACTTGATATTCTTCCTCGTCGTCTCTGCAGTCTCGGTACACCCAGCCATCCAGGAGTATAACCCTAAGGCTGGTCTTGCGCAGTCGGCTATGGTCGCCATTTACTGCACTTACCTTACCATGTCAGCTGTTTCTATGGAACCTGATGACAAACACTGCAACCCACTTATTCGTGCCCAGGGCACTCGTACAACCTCGATCGTGATTGGAGCTATCGTCACTATGCTGACAGTTGCCTATACCACCACCAGAGCTGCCACCCAAGGTGTCGCTCTTGGAGGAAAAGGAAAAAGCATCAGACTACCAGATGAGGATGAACATGATTTGGTCACCCAGCAACCCGACAGCCGCCGTGAGATGCGTGCTGCAGCTCTTCGCCAGGCTGTCGATGAAGGAAGTCTTCCAGCTGACGCTCTCTTGGACGACGACGATGAGAGCGATAGCGGAAGTACTCCAAGAGACGACGAGAGAAACTCAACCCAATACAGCTACGCACTTTTCCATGTCATTTTCTTCCTGGCAACTGCTTGGGTCGCCACTCTCCTTACCATGAACATCGAGGAGTCGACACGGGATGGCAAGGATTTTGCTCCAGTTGGACGAACCTATTGGGCTAGTTGGGTGAAGATTATTAGCGCTTGGGTCTGCTACGGTATTTACACCTGGACCCTCGTCGCACCCATTGTTCTGCCAGATCGATTCGACTTTTGATTGATTTTGCCGAGACGCGTATTTCCTTTATAGTCCTTTTGTACCGATTATTGTTTGAGCATGGAGTAGATAAATGGCATATGGCCTAAGTTGCCAAATTGCATCCCGCGAGGATTAGTTTATTAATTGAGTTCTGGATTTCATTTCTGAGTGCAATGTGAGTCTCATTTAGCCAAGTGCCATGAACTGAGGCGTGCATCCGATCCGAACCATTTATCACATCTATCGAGGCACCATCCAAACCCCCTACCGCCTCGGAACCGGAAGAAACACCCGTCCCAAAAACTCTCCTCGATGCCTTGGAGCGTCCTCCATCCTACATTTACAAACAGGACATTCAACACCTTCCAAGTTCTGAATGCATCGGTCCACTGCTTGCACTCATAACAGACCATCACACCTCCCTGAAGCAACGACCGCACGGTTGCGATTCTCCTGACGCTGTGTTGCAGATTGGGAAACTGCCCCGGTGACTATTCATATCAAGGTAGATGGGTACGGGGTGGTTGAAACAGGTCTAGGATCTGGACTCTGATTTCGAGGGTGCGTAGTGCGGGATTGAGGGGTGGGCTTGTTTGCTGGATTTGGATCCCATGGTGGATGAGGGGAAGGAGAAGTGTAGGTGAGGTGGTGTTTTGGTTTGCTGGAGGGCTGGTGGCTGGATTTCTTGTGCGTTTTGGCGGTGGAAATCTTGGGAGGTGTTATGGACTGGTGGTGAGTTTTCTGATTTCTTTGACCGTGATTCATGGTAGGGTCTTCGCATGGCACTCTTGACTCGGCACAACAATCAACGATCGCTGGTCATTTTCCTGGATGAATGCTGTGTACAATTGGAATTGAGGTTATTCTATCTGCAAGCAGATTATGGTGTAGGTGTTGGCCATCTTGCGAGTTTCGCTAAGTTGATTTGATTCTCTCAATGTCTCTTACTGTTCTAGGGGATTGATAAGAATTGTAACAATGACACAGGGGACTCAGGGGAGGAAGATTTTAAACTGATAAATACAGCACAGTACAACTGCTTTCCACATCGGATTGGACGAGCCACAGAGGGTTTTATGCCTATGGAGTCGATTTTTACAGCAAAACAAACCCAGAAATAAGATCGCTTCAGGGTGGATGGTCCCATCTGAGGTGGAAAGAAGTTGTCATTTTTGAAGCTTGTCATCTGTCGCATAAATTTCGAAATAATTGGCGAGGTGGGTAGGGAAGAAGAAATAAATAGGCGAGAATGTTCCAAAATTTACGACCTACCGAACGGAATTGATTTTGAACGACCCCTTACATCATTCCTCATTCCACGTCCTGTCCGACTCGCTGCCACCCCTTCCAAACCTCCAAATCCTCAGGAAAACTTTCATACATCACCTTTCCAACCATAAAATGACCGATACACCCAACCCCCAAGAACGAAAGTGCAATGGACGATTAAACGGCAAACAAGTCATAGGGATCCAAGCCAACTCGCCCAAGCCAATGGTCAACTCACCCTATTCTGGTCTGCTACCGCCAGGAGACTCGCTCGATCCTCGAGATGCGCAGATATTGGAATACAAAAACGAGTTGCAGCAAATGCGTCTTCTCTTGAAGCAGCAGAAACAACAATTGGACGAGAAAAGAGACGTCGAATCGGAATTGCGCCTACAGCTGTGGTATTTACGACGTCAAAAGCCGTTTCCAGTAGAGGATGACAGCTCGAAGCCAGCGGTTCCTCATCCCAAACCTCACGAGAAACGACCGATAACTCAGAGTGGCGATAAACGCCATGCCATGTCCACGTACTATGAATATAGACGCCAATGCACCCACATCCCAGCCGACTTTCCCCTGTACTTCCCACGCCGTTCCCCAGATGTCTTTACGATGAGCATACTCGACGATGGAACCGATCCCACCTGGGAAGACTGGTCCCTAATCGCCCGTGCGGTATTCACCAACAACCCAGATCACTTCCTCAACGAATACACCCAATGCATCTACCTCTTCAACCACACCAAAGGGCTAGCTCAATCCCTCCTACGCCCCTATCTCCTCCCAGACGCCTCCGAAAAATTCACAACCCCCTCCCAAGTCCTCTCCCTCCTCTCCCGGGTCCTCGATGACCCGAATCGCAAAACCGCCGCGCGCTACAAATACGGCAAAATTCAACAAGGAAAAACCCAGGGGTTCACAAGTTTTTATCTGGATTTCCAGGTCTTGGCTGCCACGGGTCAGATTTCGGAAAAGTTCTTGAAGGATGATCTGGTGAGGAAACTTAATGATCAGTATAAGTGTCGGGTTATGGCGCAGCTGGGAACGCTGGAGACGTATTGGGATGTCGTTCATGCTTGTAAGGCTATTGAGTATCAGTTGACGCCGGCGATGCAGGATCGGGAGGAGAGGAAGGGACAGCGACGTGGGGATTGATTGGCTTGGTGTCTCTATTTTGAGTTGATGATGTCCGCGTTGTCAGATTTCAGCGTCCGGGGGACTCTTTTTGCGTTGTTGTCGATGTACGACTGTTCCCCGGAACCGTTTACTTGTGGGCGGGGGCTATTGCAGGGTAAACAGTGGATGGTATAGGGACCTTGATATATGAAAACTTGGAGTTTCAGGAACTTACTCGTGTCTGGTCGAGAAACATTTTTGATGAATTGGGCGGAAGCTCCTTTGGCATTCCGAAATTTCACTTCACAACACGGAACAATGTGGGTTGAAGAGATACATTATCGTGGTCAGCAATTGATACTCTCAGGAGCCAATTTTTCCACCAGCAAAACTAGACTCAAAAACCAACCAAAAAGTCCCCAACCCAAGGATCTATAACACCTCCACCAAACCTCCTACACCAAACCTCCTCCCTCCAAATCCTCAAACAACCTCCCACCCCTCCCCCTCGCACTCCCTCCTAATCCCCTCCTCCCTCTCCCTCTTCTCCTCCTCCACCATCTTCCTCTCCCCCTTCCTCCTCAACACCTCCCCCAAAATCTTCTCAAACTCCCCCTTTCCCCTAGGCGCACGATCCATACTCAAAAGACACTCCGTACAATAATACTCTTTCCCCACATCATCTCCTGTATCGCTTTCATGGTATTGTTGGCATTCGTAACACACATAGGTGCCTTCGAGAAGGGGCGCGGACATGTATTTTGGAGGTGTGTGGGATGTGCAGATGGGGAAGCGGCCGTGGCGGTATGAGGGTTTGTGGGTTAGGGGGGTGGGATGCGCGGTGCAGGTCCATAGGGCGATGGTTGGGTGGGTTGAGGGGGTTGAGGGGGTTGAGGGGGTTGAGGGGGTTGAGGGGGTTGAGGTGGCGAGGGGGTGAGGGTTTTTGGTTTGTTGGTCCATTGTGGTTTTGGATAATGAGGGGAGTGATTTGGCTCGTTGAATGGTTTGGCTGGGTCGAGAAATGATGTTTATTTTTTCAGTTCGTAGCTTTGTCTTGAAGTGTAGAAGTGGTGGGATGCTTGTCTTTGCCTTATGTTTTTCGAATGGGGCCGTGGCGCCAGTGACCGCTACGGATTCACTTGAACATCGTCAGGGGACGGGCTTTCTGGACGGTGTCAGAGACGGCTGCAGATTCACTTGATTCTCGTCGGAGCATGGCAGTTTGGGAGGGGTGTAAATTGGTAGACTTGAGATAGTCAAATGTTGGTTTATACTTTCGCCCTTTTTTATGATGCGGCAGACTCGTACATCAATCCAAAACCCTTCCAGAAATGTACATATTTAAACCACGCCCCTTTTCAACTCCATCACTCAACCAACTATCCACCAATGTTTCCAACCAGCAAAGGTACGATGCCCAAAGCCCATTCAACCACAACAACACTCCCCTATCTCCTCCACTGACAATGCACCAATATTTCCAACCAGCTTCGGGTATAATGTGCTACTCGAGAACACAGCCTTCAATATTCATCTACTCAGCGTTGAAACAAGTTTACCTAACATACCAGTCGATTTCTTTTCCGTCGTTCCCAAGCTCGCACCGCCTTTGGGTTTGCTCAACTCTCTCTTCAAAATCATCTGGAACTCTTCCCTCGAACATGGAGCTTTATCCATACTGAATCTGCAATGTTCTACCTGGTCTGGCACTTCTCAGGCTGTTTTAATCGGATGCCGAACTTTATATGCCCTGTAATATCTCAGTCACCAATTTAATAATTGGCCAATTCCATCATATTAATTGGCCAATTTCACCGATTTTTCTGTCTTATTGGCCAATTATGGCCCGTTGGTGGATGATAGCGTATTTCACCAATAATAATTTATTTATTCTGACCAAAAAAACTACCTCGCCGCCGCCGCCGCCATCCAGGTCGCGAAAGCCCCTCCCAGGCAAGCAAGCCCCCCCCCCCCCCCCCCCCCCCCCCCTGGCTGCTCATGACGACGCATTTAGAGCAGAAATCGCGACACCGAAGCCTCCCCTGCGCCCGCGAAAATGATCGATACGAGCGAAATGGAAGACATGGGCGGCGACGTCGTGTGCGGCGCCGTCGACGTGAGGAAGCCCCTGCTGGGCGAGTCAGGGCGACGACGACGACGAGGGCACGGTCGTCGAGGAAGCGAGGGAAAAGGGGGGAGAAGCTTAGAGGCATATTCAGGGGAAAGGAGGGGTACACGAAGCTTTGATTTAGGGGCTGTCAAATGTCGGAATCTACGAATTGGTCAATTCCTGTAACATCCACCAAGAGAGCATAATTGGCAGAAGTGATCGTGAAATTGGCCAATTCGAGAATTGGTGACTGAGATATTACAGCCCTCGCATTTCCTGATGTATTCCTCGCAATAGCTGCTTGCACCTTGTACAGCTTGGGACCAGGCATTCCCGCATCATCCAGCATAGGCACAATACATTCGTTCCACAAGAGATCGAGAGCAGTAGCGCATTTGTAGATCTGGTAGCTCTAGCACTTTTCAAAATCAGAGGTGACATCTCCATGTTCTCATTATCGCTGATTGATATGTAATCGTAATTGCTATAGTTCTTCTCCATTTCATGTTCTTTGTTCGTCTTGTCTCAGTATTGGGATTAGTTATGGTTTTTATGATATAATAATCTCCAACTTATGTTTGGATTGCTTGGCCCTCTTCACTAATAACTATTCAAATGATTAAAGACTCTCAGAACATCTAACTTAGAAATAATATTAATTTGAAGCATTATTAGACAAGAAGCCTAATATTCAAGATCAAAAACACATGACCAAACTGAGTCTCCTTTTCAAACGAAATTATACCTCTCTTAAATATTCTTTAAAGTATGTGTCACGGTTTAGTAAGAATGCCTAAAGGCGTTTACTAAATAATCGTATTTCCTAAAATACAAAGGTAAAGAGAGAAGAAGAGTTCCTCTCTAGGATCCTAAACTAGGCGAGCGGCGAAGCTGCACCTTAAGCGTACGACCCTAGGGACATTCACTCTGGATCCGTAACAGTATGATATATTCTCAAAGTGATTGATTAATAACATATTAACATTGGATGTGTATTAGATGATATCCCAGCACCCAAAATACAAATCACATGATTAAAATTATTTCTAGTTTCAAAAGAAGCTTTATCTTCTCTAAATATCTCTCAAAGCATAAAATGTTCTTAGAATACTAGATTGATAACATATTCAAAAATAAATACCTATTACATAATACCCCAACTCCTGAAATCTAAGTCACATAGTGAGATTTTCAAATGAAGCCTTCTCTTGCCTGAACATCTCTCAAAATATAAATGTTCTCAAAATACTTGCATGACAACATATTCAAGATTAACTATCCCTTAGACAATATCCCAGTACCCGAAATCTAAGCCTTTTCAGATAAAGCTTTCTCTTGCCTAAACATCTCTCAAAGTATAGATGTTCTCGGAATACTTGAATGACAACATATCCAAGATTAAATACACATCAGACAATATCCCAGCACCCAAAATCTAAGCCATTTCAAATGCAGCTTTATCTCATCTAAGTATCTCTCAAAGTATAGATGTTCTCTGAATACTTGATTGACAACATATTAAAGACTAACTATCTACTAGACAACATTCCAGCGAGTCACATGATCAGCCTTGTCCCCCTTTCAAATGAAGCTTTATCTTTTCCAAGCATTATCTAAAGTGTAGATTGTTCCCAAATCATTAGACTCACTATATACTTTGTATTACATAGTTATCAGACAACATCCCAGCACCCCCAAAACCAAAATCACATGACCTCGCTTCCCCCCCTTTCCACTTAATATTTTCTCACCTCAACATATTTCAGACAACACATACTTCTCCAAAAGATAATCTCACAACAAACATAACTCTCAACATACCTTAGTGAATATGTCAAGCAACCGAGGCATGAAGCAAGTGCAAAAGCTTCTCGGAGCTATTCACCGCGACCAAGTCACCGCGCATCCGTCAATCGCCGTGAATCACGCTCCGTCGCCAACGGGTTGCAAATTTTTTCCGCAAGGATGCGCCACCCACGGCGGTATAAAGTACCATAGCTTGACCCTCGATCTCAGTTTCAAACCTCATCCCTCTTACATCGCGCACCACCACCACCACCACCACCACCAACACCATCATTCTTCCATCAATTCCATCGACGCAACCATTCTCCAACCTCCCCAACCTCATTTACCATGTCTTCCCCAACTCCCCCCGTCGCCTCCTCATCCGCGCCATCATCCTCTTCCCTCGATAACGCGCTGCAGCGCAACGAAGTTCTCCAAGCCGCCTGCGCCAACCTCAAGAAGGATCGCAAGAAGGATCGCGATAACTTTGAAGCCCAGCTTCGTCACAATAAGGACGCTTTTAATCGTTGCGAACAAGCGCGCGACACATACGAAGGTCAGGCACGACAGTTATACGATGAATTACAAGCATCAAAGCTGAGAGTCGGCCATCTCACCAATGACCTCAATCAAACCAGAAGCGATTTGGCAGGGGCCAGACAAAAGGCCAGCAACGACCTCCTCGAATCAGAAAGAGCCGCAGATATTCGACGAAGAGAAAACGAGCGCAAGCTCTTGATCACCATTGACGACTTGAGGCATGACCTCAAGAGCGAAGCGAAGAAATCCGCACAAGCAGCACAAGTCAATACGGAGGACTCTCCAGAGTCGCAATCTTTAAAGGCCCAACTCGTCGAGATGGAGAAAAAGATCAATATTCTCACCAAAGACTGTGGGAAGTGGGAGGCGGTGGCCTCTCGCGTTGGGGGACTCCAAAACGAGAAGGCCGCAAGTGACGCACAGATCGGAAGACTCAGAAAGGAGAATGCGGAACTTGTCCGCAAAGAGGAGCAATCCGTCACGGTATTCCGAAATAGAAACCACACAATCCTTACGATGGGGAAAGAGGCCGAACAGTTGAAGCAGCAGAACTTGCAGAAGGACGGGGAAATTCAAGCTTTGAATCCGCAACTACAGCAGTATATTTCGCAAGTCAGCATTCAGCAACTTCAAGTTAGTCAGGATGTTGCTGAAAAGAAGGCGCTGGAAGATCGTCTGCAGAGATTCACACAGGAGGCACAGGAACTTGTCAAAAAAGCAAATACCGATTCGGAAAACTCGAAAGCTCTAGTGCAATCTGCCAGTGGAAGTGTGAAGAAGGCAGAAGAGCGTGTGAAGGAGTTGGAGCGGGACTTGGAAGGTACCCGGCTTGCCGTCAGCTCGGCGAATGATGCCAAAACCATGGAGGAAAACCGCAGTTCGCTTTTCAAGGAACAGTTGCAGAGAAGCGGTCCTCGTCTACAATCTCTACAACAGGAATTGAACGATGAGAAAGATCGATCGTTAGAGAAAGACTCTAAAATGGAGAAGGTTGAGGTTGCTATGAAAGCCATCGTCGCAGAATCACACGAAACCACGAAGGAGATAAAGAGGGAGCGTGACGCCATCAAGAGAGAGCTCGACAACGCCAAGGGAGACCTCGAGACCGCCAATTCAGATCATTCTGAAACGAAGAAGAAGTTGTTTGACACTTTTACTGTCAAGAAAACTGCTCAGGAGGACTTGCGTGCGTCTCAGAAGCAATTGCTTGAATCGCAAAAGATTGCTGCTGATGCTGTTACACGCGCCGAGAGCGCCAAAGAGGAATTGCTTGCGTCTCAGAAGCAATTGCTCAAGTCGCAGACGATTGCTGCTGATGCTGTTACGCGCGCCGAGAGCGCCGAAGAGGAGCTTTCGAAGAAGAGAATCATGAACGATCTCACAGTTACTGGCATTACCCAAGTTATTAACATATCTCCAGTCATCTCAGCAGTCCCGCCAAAAGATGTCACGTTTAGTCACCTGGTTTTAGGTTTCACTTTCGCAGTTATATGAACCTCCTGTATCTCCCACTTTTTGGATGTAAAAAAGAATTCAAGGGAACAACAATTGCCTGTTTCGGCGAGCCATCTATTCTATCATCTACGATTGCAAATTTAATCTACGAACAACGACACGACGAATAACGACTATACAACTTGAAATACGCGAACGAAGATACAAATTAAACGACGATATTCAGATCACCAAACAACGATTTTCGAGCTTTATTTCGATTAAACGTATACGATCGAATTCACCGTTAAGATACGCTCGGATTATGTTCTATTTCATCCAATACGTCACCACTTACAGAAGATAGAGTATTTATAAGGCTATTCGCAACCCTTATTCCTACACTCGATTAAACGAAACGAGATTCCAAACACTTCCTTCGATCTCGACGACCAATATACCCTTTTCGGCACACATACTATTAATACGACGAAACGAATCACCTCTCTCACCGATTATCTTAAATTTCTTAATAATCTTGCGCTTAGATATTTATAAAAGTTATACTTTCGAGCCAAGATTTTCCGGATTTATTTTCCGATGATTTATACTAAGACTTCGCTACATTAAATATTAATAAATTTCTCAACCTAAAATACGATCGGTACGAGCTTTATTAGGTTCTGATATTATCTAACAACAATACTTAATTACGAACACACTTAATACTCGAAACTATCAACATAAAACCCTCAAATTATCCAATTATAACCGACAAAGAATTATCTAAGTATCCTGATTTTAGTATATATAAGAAGTTCAAGAAAGGCTCTAGTAAGAAATGGTTACATAATTTTGAATTCGAGTTCAGGAAAAAGAAGATCAAATGCACGCCGGTTAAATTCATAAATACCATTTTATTTTTATTCGATAGCAACGCGTATACTTAGATCGAATCAACTCCTTACATTCAAACTCTTACTAAAAAATCTCCACCTAAAGAAGCGAATATTCAAGCCTTTAAAACCGCCTTTCTAAAACGTTTCTCTGATATTACATCTTCGACCACTAAACCTATTACACGTCTCGACTCTTAGAAATAAAAGAAAGATAAAAATATTACAGCGTACTACGAACACACTATAAATCTCATAAGTCAAATTAGGCTTATTGATCCGAAGCCAAATAAAAAGGTTCCTACTATCATTAAAATAAGCATTTAAAGGGTCACGATTATTTTTATTAAAGGACTTTTTAATCCGAAGCTTTCCGAATACACTAAAAAGTATTATACGAAACTAAAAACCTCCTTACGAGATTACTTTAAGATTATAAAGACCTCAAAAAAGTATTTAGATCTATACACAAAACGTAGCAAATCAAATTCCAATTTTAATAATAACTTAAAGAAATGAAATTTTAATCCTTCTAAGAGCTCCTTAAAGCCTTCAAGCCCTTAATCACCACCTTCTAATAATACGGAATCCACTCAGAGTACTAGGCCACCGCCTCAACCCCCTACTAATAATAAAATTGATTTTTACAAACGTCATACAAACCATACGATTCTCAAAGGCATCGAAATTTATGATCGTGTAAAAAGCAATATATATTTCAAATATAGGGAATATTTTAATCCTTCCAACAACCACGTTAAGGATTACACTAATTACATCCTGAATAGCCTCGAATCACACTACATAAGACTCATTGTTTTTGGCAATAAACCGCCTCCATTCAATCGAAACCGTTTAACAGCATCAAATTATATTACATTCTTACTCTATTAAAATTATAGTTTTTCATATTTCGACCGTCAATCAAATTCGCTTTCAAAACCCTTAGCTTCTATAAATTTAATTAAAATAGTTTTAAAACCAAAGCATATCACCTAAAAAAAGCCTCCCACTTCGAAAGAGCCTACCAAATACCTCACGGAGAGCGATTTCAAACCCGGAGCTCAAGATTCTACTTTCCGAATAATCGACTTTATAATCATAACGATTCCTAATAAAAATTAATTAATTCTTACCAACGTTAATACAATTCAAACTCGAAATACTAAAAGAACTAAAACTTCAAATAATATTATAAATAAACAATAAAAAAAGGAAGAAAT
This sequence comes from Hymenotorrendiella dingleyae, assembly GCA_003988905.1. NCBI lineage: Eukaryota > Fungi > Ascomycota > Leotiomycetes > Helotiales > Helotiaceae > Hymenotorrendiella > Hymenotorrendiella dingleyae. Next base: position 95,313 of record QYAP01000109.1, read on the forward strand.
TAATGAAAATAAAGAATTAGAAAAAAAAGAGCTCCGTTTACGAAAGGCTCCTACAAAACGATCACTTTACCCTATAATTAAATTAATTCAAAAATCTAAAGATTATAATAAAGAGAAGTCCGATTTAATTAATAATATACCAATTCCCGATAAAATTAAGGGTTGTCACAGGCTAGGAGGGTGAGTAGCTTTACCACTAGACCAACAGTGAACTGCCCAAAAAGGGACTATTATTGGATGGAAGTCCAATATGCTACTCGACACTTAGAGAATATATAATATAAACTTTCTCTTAAATAGAAATTACTTTTAATACTTTAAAATAAGAAATATTAAATATTATAAAAGAAAACCGAATTATTAATAAGTGAAAAGGATTTAATTCCCCTTATAAAATATCTTAAAGATTTATATCTTATACCTTTAAAAGATAAAAACCCTTTGCGATCACAAAAATAATTAAATATTTTCATAGAGAAGTAAAAAAAAAAAGAATTTAAAAAGTAGTTTATACTTAAAAGAAAGAAATCTTAATCACTTATAATTAAAACGATTCTAAGAGAGAATTTAATTAAAAATAATGATAAAAGATTTCGTATACTATTACTTATTTCCGAATATATACTTAATATAAATAATACTAATATCTTATAATTAAACTATTTATAAATAACTTAAAATAGAATTCTATTAAAGACTTTAAATTAATAAATTTTAAATATAATATTAAAATACTTAAATTTCCATTATTTTTAATATTAAACATTATAAAACGAACTAATTAAATAGCCGAATTATATTCTTAAATAAAGTCTGAAATTTAATCGTGAAGTTCGATTAAAATAAATATTCTTACTTCTCTTATTTATAAAATCGAATACTTAATTAATACGGAACGAATCTTTTTAATAAATCGATTAAATAAAGTCGATAATTTTTATTATATTATTAAACGTAAATTATTTAAATTATTTAAATCGTTTAAAGATACATTTATTTTTATTTCTTTATATATTAATATTAATTCGAATTATATAAAAGAGTTTTCGATTATAAATTGATTTCAATTATATTTATTATTTGAAATGCTTTTATTAGAAATATAAGAATAGATTTCGTTTATAAGCTTATAAGATATTATTTTTAGTCTTTTAATTCCGAATAAATTCGAAAAAAAGAGGTATTTATATTTATTCTATATATTTTAAGAGTTTTATATTAAAGATTTAAAGAATATATTACTTATTAAATTATATATTTATCAAACTCTTTTAAAACCTAATATTAAACTTTATATAATAAAAAATAGAAAAAAAATAACTTTCGAATAAGAATATTAAGTTTATAAATATATCGAAAAAGCTTTATAATATAGATTTTATAAGAAATATAATAATAAGAAATTAAAATAAGGAGCTAATTTTAAAATCGTCGATAAAGATTATAAGTTTAAAAGAGATTCTTATCGTTTTATTATTAATTTCTTATATTTTTTTAAAGATATTCCTTTAATTTAAATAAAATTAATCTTTAAAATTTATAATTTTCTTTTAAATCCGAATAATAAATATTTTTCGTAATTAAATATAAAGTATATTTATTAATTAATTCCTATTTATATTAAAAATCAATTTTATTATGCTTTCTTTATTCTTAATTTTGGATTATTAATATATATGTATACCTTTTAAGGTTTTATGACTTTTAGGTTTTTTTTATAAGAATTAATATATTATATTTTTAATTATATTTTTAAAGCGTTTTTTTATTTATAAACCGAAAAAGATAATAGGTTATAATTTAATTTATTATACTTTTACTCTCTTAAAAGCAGAGCTTTTTTTAAAGTTTATATAAATAATATTTTAATAATAATTCGAAATTATTATAAAATATATAATTCATTTTTCAAGAAAGTATTTTTACGAATAATTTAAATAAAAATACGTTTATTATTTATTAAATTACGATTTTATTATTCTTTTATTAATGCTTTAAGTTTATATTATAAAATTAGAAGGATTATATGAATAATAAAAGAAAGAGTAAAGTAAATTCGTTAATTTTTAATTCTTATAAATATATATAAAATTTATAATTTCATTATTATAATTAATATTGTTGGGAATAGGTGGTCATGATCATAATGAGGGGACCAGAAAGAGGCGGAAAGAGTGTAGTATTGAGTGTGGCTAGCTAGAGTAGGCTTATGCTAGTCTAGTCCCAATGCAGCCTTAGAGTGAATCCGCAACAAATATTATATAATATTAAATCTAGAATTTTTCGAAATTCTCTTTTTTTTTAATTAAGATTATTAAGAAATGGGATTTTATATAAAATATAGTTTAATAAATTATTTTCGAATATTTATGGGAAAAATATATTAATATAATCGAATCTTTTAATTTTAATTAGAATTTTTTTATATATATATATTTTAATATTAATAAATTTAATAGAAAAATTATAATTTCTTAGAAGAAACCTTTAATAAAAAGAGATAAAACGAAGTATAAAACTATTTTTATTTAATATTTTATTCTTTTCGATTTATTCTTTTTTATTATTATATAAATTCATTATAATACTTATAAACGAAAACTTTATATTATTTATTATTATATTTATAAGAAATATTTTTATTATTTTAAGAGAAAGAATATAATTATTATTTATATTGATTATAAATCTTTATATTATTTTAAAAATAATCCCTATTATAAAAAGATATATATTTATTAATAAATAAATATATAATAATTTAATTTTCGGATCGAATATATTAAGAAAAAAGATAATAAAATTATAAATATACTTTTATAAACTATTTTTCCTTTTTAAAAAAAGAATAATATTTTATTAGAATTTATAGATTTAATTAAAATAAAAGAAAATAAAAAGAAATGGATTTAAAAGAATAGAAAAAATAGATTTAAAGAATTTATAAGAATTCGAAAAATAAAAAGAAAAAAGGAATTATTATTAATATAAAGTTTAAATTATATTAGAATTATAATAAAAGATAAAATTAAAAATATTATTAAAAAGAATAGATATAAATATAAAGATATATAAACATATATAAAATAGTTTATTTATTCGAATAATAAAGTATTTACTATTCTTTTATAATAAGAAAAGAATCTTTAATATAAAGATATTTATTGATTATTAATATATAAATAATTTTTAGCTTTATTTTTATAAGTTTAATAATATATTTTATAACGTTAAATTAAGAGTTTTCGGCTTTTTAATAACCTATTATTTTATATGTATAATCGAATTAAAAAGAGATATATTCTAAAAAATAAAGTTATTAATATTCTTTATTAAATATATAATAAAAAAGGGTATTAGATATTTAAATTAACTTTATATAAGTTTAATAATTATTATTAATTATTTATTTTAAAAGATATAAGAAATTATATATTTAATTATATATATTATATAGAATATAATATTAAAATATGAATTTAATTTCTTTCTTTTATTTTTATTAATGAATTGAATATTTTCTAAAGAATAGATTATATTAATTCGTTTTTTAAAAAAAAAGAAATTAGAGGATATTTTAAAGATTTTTTGGTTTTAGATTTTTATGTATAAGAAGGGAGGTTTTAAGACTAAAACTGATAAATTAAAACGGATTATTAATTTTATGTATATTCTATTTATTATGAATTATTTCAATTATTTTATTTAGATTTTTCTTTATTATAAAAGTAATTAAAAGAAGATTATCCATTATTTATAATAGTTGCTTTTAATTATTAATTATCCGGTTATAATTTATATAGATTTTAATAGATATTTTATAAATTCTGAAATTATATGATTTCTTAAGGATATAAGTATTTTAATTATTCCTATATTTGTTTAAGTAAAGAAAGCGATAAGTATAATCGAAAAATATAATAATCTATTATAAAAAATTATAAAAAAGATTAAGAGCGAGAAAGAGGACTAGCCGTTATATATTTAGAATTCTGTTTTTAAGATTAATCGATGTATTATTTCTTATTTTTATTTTAATCTTTTCGAAATTTTATTAGGTTATTAATTCCTATTATTCTTTTAATAAAATTATCCGAATACTAAACTCATTAAAGCTTAACAATTTATTAAAAAATCGAAGTTTACAAATCTCCTTATTATATATAACTTTACGAATAAGATTCTCGATTATATATTTAAAAGAATATATTATTTTAAATAATTAAAATTAAGGAGTAATTATTGGAAGAGATTTAAAATAAAGCGTTATAATACTAGAATTTAATGCGAATATCCTTTTAAAAAGGGAGATCTTATTATATTATATGATAACGCTTATATAAAGAAAAAGTTATATTTTATTTATTGAAGATTATTTCGAATCCGCGATTTTATTAGCGAATTTGGGAAAGGTTATAAGATTAAATAATTAAACGAAGCACTAATCCCGAGATTCTATTATAGAGATTACTTTAAATCTTTTAAACTTCGAACTAATCATCTAGTTTCCGGTCATAAAAAGGAATTATTAAACTATTAAAATATATGAGCTAAAAGAGAGATACTACCCCTACCTAAAGATTTTAATATAGAGATTATTAACGTATATTATTCGCCAAAATTAGAACCTATTAAGGAATCATAAAATATATAAAAAGAAAAGGGGTTTTTACGTTCATTCTTATATCTATCTATCGGTTCATAATTTACTCTCTTTAGGATTTATTTATTAGAATTTAAAAGTATAGATTAGATATATGGTTTTAATTGTTTTAATGAAAAGGATCTATTTATTATATTTAAAACGGAGGTACGAATAACCTCATTTTTGTAACGCTTTCGACTCGTTTATATAAACGCAAGTTCGAGGCGAACTCTAATTTGTTAGGGGCGAAAAGATATTACGTTTAGTCACCTAGTTTTAGGTTTCACTTTCACAGTTATATGAACTTCCTGTATCTCCCACTTTTTGGATGTAAAAAAGAATTCAACTACTTACGGGCAATTGGACCTATTTTGCATCTTTTCCGCCAACAGTGGCCAAACCCAAGCCGACCGTCGAGGACGTGGAGAAGGAAGTCGCAAAGCGACTGAAGGCCATTATTTCGAGCCAGCCCAAGGAGATTGGACAAGTTGGTATCCGCCCCTGCTTCGAGCAGAAGGGGAAGGTCCCTCGGAAGAGCGACTATATTAGATTCAGTTGCCAGCAATTTACCAAAAATCCTGAGCAATTCGCTGTACGAAGCGTAGAGGAGATGGAAGACGAGATGCGGACTACCAGTCTTACTCCCAAACTCTTCCCGCGAGGATACTTTACTCGACCAACTACCCCATCTTCGAAGAAGCCTGACTCCGAGTGGTTGGATAGATTAATGGCCGAAGCAGATGAGCTGAAGCCTGTACACACAAATGCAGCTTCCCAGACCCCTTCCTCAATTCCGACAACCCCCACAATCCCTCAAGTCTCGCAGACTCAAACTGCATATATCGATACCGGACATAAGCAAGGCAGTTGGACCAAGATGACGAAGTTAGTTGGATTTTTCGCCGCTGGTGGTTTGGTGTTGGTTGGGGCGGTATCCACACTCAGTGGGTACTAAGCGTACACCCCGACCGAGGAGAGGAGTGGCGATGTATGAGCACGGGAGAGAGATGATTTTGAGATACCCCGGCGCTGTGTTTGATTTCCTGTATTGAGTTCGGCGGAGAGACGCCACGATGGCGAGATTCTTTTTTCTGTTTACTGGACGGAGTTGATTTTATACGGAGATGGAGGATGGGAGTGTTCTCGCTATGTTCCCGGGCTCTCGTGTCTTATACACTTGAGTTACGGACGTATCACAGCAGTCACTCAAAGCCTGAGCTATCTTTTCCCGGGCGAATTTGTTTCTCAAACCCTCGTCAATTGTCTATGCTGGGGCATGTAGGTTCTCTGCTGAAAAGCAACTTCCCTACTTTGGGTAAGGGAGACCTCCTCTGGTGGCAATAGGGGTACGAGTACATTTGAGTTTACGGGTAGTGGCGACGGTTTGATTTGGGGGGAGGCTGGGCTGGTGTCTCGTTGCTGTTGTACTTTTCTGATTCTATCCTCGTCAATTGTCTACACTAGGGCATGTAGGATCTCTGCTGAAAAGCAACTTCCCTACTTTGGGTAAGGGAGACCTCCTCTGGTGGCAATAGGGATATCGATGTTGAGAGTACTTGGTAGCGTTGAAGATGCCAACAGTTGAACCTTTCTGTATTTAGTTTTTTAGTCTTCTGCACTGGGCAGATTTCAATGGTCAACGATGATTTGACACAGCATTTTTGAGATCTTTTGTACGATGCAAGTGACTGTGAGACTTTTAATGTACTGTAGTGTGGTTTTTCAAATACGGCACTGATTTGCGGATCGCACAACCCCATCTCTCCCGTATTTAGCCTTATTGTTACACTGAATCCAGCTTTCCAATCTGCCTCAAAAGAAACACCATAACCATCACCAAAACAGGAAGTTTTAGGCAGAACTGGGGCCATGAAATCCAGCAAGCTTTTCACTTCCTATCCCGACTCATCGTAAGCGAACCGATCGGAGATTTTTACACCTGTGTACCAAATCCGTCAAAATCATCAAAAACCCGTCACTTCTCAATAACCAGCCAACCATGTTCAAAATTATTCTTCCAATCCGTCAAATCCACGAGTAAATACTATATCAGTCCACCCAAATCATCAGTTTTGGTCAAAACGTATTATCGACGTCGTATCGGTCTCGGTCATTCGTAATATCGGTCCGTCCGCCAGCTCGTATCCATGCAAAATCCACTCGTATTCGTCGTATTCATGCCAAAAATCTCGTATTGATGAAAATCCTTAATGACTTGAGAGAATAGAGGATTGAATGGAAAAACCATCAACTCCCATTAGAATCCATCTCTCGACGGTCCAGCGGGAGCATAATAGCCCATCCCTGGTTCTTGGGGCATCGGATCTACATAGTTCGGCATATTCGAAGGTAGCGCACCCCAAATTTTGTGCTCCTCTATTTCTTGCTTCGGAGGTGGCGTCAATGGCCTTAAGCTTTCTGCCTGCGCATTCTTGCTCTTATCTTTCGCCTCTTCCCAACATGTCGTCATCGTACCATACGGCACATCCTCTGGAATCTCTGGCCATTCATTCCTCATCTCGACCGTTCCTTCCCCATCATATCCCCTTCAACGTCTCCATCAAAATCCTCGTTTCTTCTGGGACTCGCGCAACCTACCCCTGCAATATCCTCGACACGCTAACTTTCTCTCCATAGAACTTCGCATTCTCATCGCTCCGCTCAATAACCGTCCCATCAACCTGCGTCCCCGCACAAAAACCTCTACTCTTCATATAACTCCAGCACGGTGTGCTTCGTCGAAACCCAGACCAGATGTCTGGACTAGGATGCCAGACGGCGGAGACCATGAACCATCGGGCAGACGCGCGACGATGAGGCCGGAGCCATCGGTGCGGGACTTTCCCCATGGCGCAGATCGCATGTTGGTGAATATTACGAGGCCGACGCAGTTTTGGATTACTTTCTGTGGGGTTTTGAATACGGCTTTCCGAGGCTTTTTCGGACCGGCTGCGTCAGGAGTAGAGGGAGTTTCGGGGTAGAAGCCATCTTCTGTTTTTTCCTTTTTTTTTCAGTGGCTCTCTCTATAACCGAACGAAGCAGATGAGGATGAATACTAGTGGGAGGAGTACATCTACAGAAGGAACGCAGGATTCGCGCAGCTTTCGCACTCTCTGCCCCCAAGTTCTGCGGCTAGAATGCCAGTGAGCCAATTCAATTCGCAAGTTTATTAACTGGGACGCCAAATTTTTCAGAGGCAGCCCAGTCTTTGTCGTAATTTGGTTAGGGAATTTGTAGGTGCAGTACTGTTATCTCATTTGCGTAAAACCTCCATCCTTTTCCCATCGCAATATTTTATGGAATGAATATATAGCCCTTCTGTATGCGGTTGTCTTTCGAGTGATTTCTTCTTTTATTCATCCCGCTACTCAGTCGTCGAACCTTCTTCCTCTGTTTTTGGTTTCCGCGGCCGATGGGAATACCAATAAAAGATAAACGCCAGTCCGGTGGATGGTACAGTCAGGACAATCCAGACCCAGAAGCGAGTAGCATCGTTCAACCAGTGGTTTGTGGTGAAGAACGGCATTGCGAGGAAAGCCTGTTGAATGCAGTTTTAGTGAAAGTTCTATTCCCTTGGCTGCTGTGGTTGTTTGTTTACAAGCTTCTCTTTCCTCCCGTTTGAAGGTCTTTTGTGCCACAGCAGCAGAGAGAATTGCGTTCAGAATGAGAGATAGCGGTGGTTGTGTGCTGATTCTCCCATTTTGATTTAATTCTTCCGGTTGTTGTGGCACAATAAGCGTCAAAGTGGTAGAATTTGGGGAAGGGGGTGGTCAATGCGGTAACCGAGGAAAAAAGGGGTTCATACCGCAAATGAAGTCCCTGGCAAGAAAACCATGCCCAGAATCGCGATGGTTTTCATAGAGAGACTATCTTTCCTCATCTCTTCTGTGAGCTCTTGCGCATGTATTGCCATTGCGCGGGTGGCTTGTGTTTCTTCCTGCGTGGCTTCGAGGATACGTTGCATAGCGGTGCTGTTTGCAACGAGGGTTTTATCGTTGCCCAGTTGAATACGATTGAATAGCTATGCAATTGGTTAGCTGAATATTTGGGGGCTGTTCTGGGGTGGAGGTGTGTACTAGTGCCAAAGCGTTTTGAATTTTCTTGCTCAGTTCAGTTTCGAAGCGTTGAATGGATTTGAGGTTGGAGGAAATCTGGTTGAATGCGCTGTCTACACGTGTGAAGGAGTTGGTATCTACTATTTGAGAGATCTCGTGGTAGATGAGGTTGTGTTGGAAGGAAGCTGCTTCTATGCTTGAGTCTAGAGAGGAGAGTTCCGAGGCGTAGCGGTACAGGTGTGCTGCCATGGCGTGGAGTGCTTTGTTGAGGTTTTCGTGGAAGGTGGGTTCTGCCTCTGAGAGTGATTCATTTTGAAGATCGGTTTCCTAGTAAATGGTCAGTAGGGAAACAAGAGCATATTTTGAGGTTTCACGTACCCATGAGATCAACTGAAGGTTAATCGTATCCAAGGCGTTACTCCATAACCTCAAGGCACTGGTGAAATATATTACGTGCATGAAAAACGGATCTTTCCCAACGTTCGACGCGTTATCTTCCAAAGCTTCCTTGATTCGCACTTGCGGCTCTTCTACTATTTTCGGGAAGTTTCTGTGGATCATGTTCACCAGAATACTTTTTGACATTTTACGCTTAGTGTTATACTGAGAGTATATCGCAATATTTGCACCTTTTATATCCGCCATGTGATCAGGCAGATGAAGGGAATGAAAAGCATTCATTTGGTTGCTGCTACCAGTGCTAGCAGTATGGTTGCGTTCCGGACCTTTGCATCTGACTTTCATCCGGACAGGCAAAAAGTACCAGAATTCGTGAATATGGCCGTCGTCTGAGGAGTCACTCAAGACTTTTGCACCATTTCCATTTGGTAACCAATACCGCGATAAAGTGAATGTAAATGCTGGAGAAACTCGAAGCGTAGTGACGAGTTTATGCCATGCTGATGACGATATTTGTAGGTGTGTCGCGGTAGCTGGCAATTCTTCTTTCCTCGCCACTTTCAAAAAACGATTCACAAAGCTTTACTCATTAGCGGTCAACCAATAAATTATGAAGATGGTGTTAACAGACAAGTACTCTTGCGAGGAATTGCTATTAGTATCGGCGAGATGAGCAGAAAGCCCTTCCTCATCCAGGTTCGTCTCGGTAACACCTATATTGTCGGTCTTTCTCAACAATGTAACAGAAGTAGTATCGCAAAAGTAGATTTTTGCAAATTCACGAAATGAGGAGCGAATTTCATCTCCATGCTCGCTACGAAGGTAGTCAGTATGTTTCCGATTGCTAGTATCTCCAGTTCTTACAGGTCAGGTGTGTATTCGGGCTGCGCATTTGGCCAGCTGTCTAAATCGAGCGCTGGCAAGTCTTCCATGTTGAAGTATGGGAGGATGTTCGATTACTCGAGTACCTGCAATGAAAGTGCTAATGTGCGAGAATAAAATCATACTCCTCATGAGGTTCAATGGTGATTTGCCGCAAGTGATGTTGCAACCTTGAAGAGGCGCAGCGAGGGCTGACTGAGCAAGCACATAGATAAGGGTCTGGCCCAACTCACCGAAGCCCAAATACATCTATCGAAAACAACATTTGCAACCTGCCACTCGATCTTTTTTTTTTTCGCATTTTCCAAGATATGTCGTCCAAACGCAAACGCTACACTTCATCACTAAACTCGCGATGGATCACCCCAACCAAGTCAGAAATTTCGAAGCATTTCGTCACTCCAGCGTCAGCGTCAGCTTCAGCGACGGCTCCTACATCCGCCAATCCAAAGCCTCAAGAACTTCATGACCCCCTTGTTCCTCCCCAAATCTCAAGCCAGGCGACCATGATCAAGGGGGGAAGCAGTTCACGATTATCGCGATATACTCGCAGGCTTCCCTCGAACTGGACGGCATCGTCACCTACTCTGGCTCAGCCTCAATTGAACGAGGCTCAGACTCAAAAGACTGCACTTGCATCACGACCTGAGCCATCGACTCCAGCACCGCCTCCTGTACCAAATTCCCAGTGGTGGCAGGCTCCTGCACGTAACCGCTTTCGTCCAAATGTAGCTAGTGGATCGACAGATGTCAGCCCCAGTGCGGGACGCGATATTATGCCTACACTCCCCACGGTGTCACCGCCCATATCGGGCGGGATCTCTTCAACCCAAAGCCTCAGCCGTGGTCGCGACTTGCCTACCAGAGCTCCAACTATCTCACCACAATTCTCTTCTGTATCTTAATGTGTTGGTACTAGAGTTAGGTGTCTACAAATTTTCTGCGTAAATACCGTTATCGATCGTCCCCACGCCCTCATAATTGCCTCAAATGCATGAGTGGTACTTTATGCCACCAGACAAAATGCATGAGCTCGCTATCAACGTTACGTCAACGCCTCGGGACTCAACAAACTTCGACCAAACTTCAACACCCATACCTCCACCGTCGCCGAGGGCCCCAGAAAAACATACAAGAACATGTGAATCTGAACCTCCGTTGGTGTCCGAATTAACCAACCTGACAAAGTCAGAGAAACAGAAGGTTTCCGAGTCGCCCTCAGTCTCATTTTCTCAACCGTTTCCAGAAATCAATTCGAAAAATCCTTGCCAATCGCCTCCAAGTTCACCGTTTGTCAAGAGATCTAAGCTTGTACATCATCGCGAGGGGTCGCTGTCCTCCTTAGGGTCAGCAGGACCAGCATCACCACACACTGCGAATACTTCCGATTCTCAAAAGATAGGGGACATCTATCATGACTTTCATTCATCGCCGACTTTGCCCGACAGTCGTGATATTCTTGAGGCCCCCTTGCAAAGACCTTCTCGCGCAGAGACGATTCAGGTTCATAGGGAACCACCACTACAGCGGCCAAACAACGAGCAATATCTGAGCATCTCAGATAGCACAATGACTCTCGCTGTGGATGTTTCTGGCAGCACGGAAGGACTAGTCATCGCCGAAGAAATAAAAGTTATCAAAGAAATCTGCGGGTTGTTAAGCGAAAAGGCCCAGGAGGAGGCTACTATAATTCCGTGGGATCAATGTATATACCCGACAATAAGCGCCAAATCTTGCCATCAATTGAGAACCCAATTCGGCGGAACCTATCCACAATGCATTACGGAGGATCGCAATGCAGCCGATATCCTTACCAAGTCTTCAGCATGGCTGCTGTTTACAGATGGAGAAATGTCAGAAGTCAATGTTAGGCGATTTTCGCTAGGCATCTGTCAACACGGTCTTCATGGGACTGCCTGTATAATTATTCTTTTTGGTTACAAACGGCGCTCACCCATGCTATGCAACATATCGGTGGGGCTTTCCGTCTTTAGTGCTGCTTCGGACTGCCTGTTCCTTTTTCATGATGTCGACACTAGTGATGTCTATGTACTTCAATCAAAAGGAATCTTCAAGAGGCTGTTACCTTTTGGATATAATCAGATTATTTTGGACTCTCATATGGCTTGGGAAACACTTCCCAAAATTACCTACCAAGCACTCGGCCAAATGGAAATCCCGACGCCTGCAAGGCTACCTGCCGATACTATTCGACTCCAAAGCACACGAACAATTGATCTTAATGATATTTACAGCAACAAAGTCGACCCAGAAACAGCTAGCGAGATTCTCGACAACGATGACAATCTAAAATCAGTACTCTTGACCACCGGCATCCGTGGACGAACCTCTGCTGTCAAAGAATGGGTTCAAAAGCAAAAATTGCACACCCAAGACATGCTGTGGTTAGAACGGCCCGATATAGGACTTCAAGCTTCTGCGCTTATTACTGCCCTTCTTCCTATATTACGTGGAGAAGAGAAGTCTTCGTCACGGAAAGAATCCCTTCAAGGAGCTTTAAGAAGTGCCCATAATTCGAATTGGTTCTCCTTCATCGAGCAGACAACAATGGATGTAGAAAAGATGTCGAGACGAAAAAAAGTCATACATGATGCCGTTCATCGGATTATAGATACTGAGGATGAAATGAGAAGGGGTGTCTCCAGTCCTCAGCGACTGTCTCCTGTCTCAATGCCAAGTATCAAGTCTGGAAGTTCCTCCCGGTATACTGGTCACTCCACTCGACACCAGAAGAGCATCTACAAAGGCTCAAGTAGCAGCACAAAATATTACTGCGACAATGCACCTGAGACCGACTTACTATGCATCCCAGGCTATAGATGCAATTCCAGAACACTGTCAAGTGTTGGATTTCACCGTACGTGTCCTCTCTGTGGACGAGTAGATGCACCCCTGGCTATTCTCCTCAAAAGTCCACCCGCGGACTATACGACGCCGAATTTTGTCGCACCAGATAGTCGGACTGCGCTGCCATTCCCCTTGGTCATGGGAACATTTCCGGAGACTGATATCGTATCTGCTTTTGTCTGTTGTCATGATTGCGCTCACTCGCTTACGCGCCTGAAGAAGTCTCCCTACAAGGAAGAGATCATAGCTGCCATTCCCCTAATACCAGAAGCCATACACGGACGGTTCCAGGACTTGACTTTCGACACCATCGATGATGCCTTTTGCAAAAGATTTGTGAGGCCCGTAGTTGAGCAAGTGTTCCTTGCCGTCTTGTACAACACACTATGGAACATACCCGAAGGCGAAAATATGGAATTGGAAAAGGAATCTTTGCAGTGGATGTGCAAGATACTCTCCCTGAATATCACTTTGCCAGTAAGCCTGAGCAGTTTATCAGAGACCGCGAGTCCGTCGCCGCAAGTATATATCCCGCTCCCTATAGCACTGTCACAAAACATCAACGAACTGTCAAGAGGAAAGTCAGATCTTCTGCAATATCCACTTCCAGGATTCATAGTCATGATTTCGGCAATGGTAGATCTCAATCTCGAGCCGTTTCCTGGTGCTCGCAAATCTGCCGTCTTTCAACGATTCCTCTATCTCCTGGCTGAGAATTGCCATCAATGTCTAACCGAAGAAAACGCTTTCACAGCAGCGGCGCTTCAACGAGTTGTTTACTTTTTAGAACCTGATAATGCTGGTTCACCCAACGCTTTTGGAAACCCATCCGGCATTCCAGTTGAATCCCAAGGCACAAAGCTCGCTTCCGCACAAAGCCGCCATCTTGACTCTTTAAACACAGCGCCCTACGCCGTAAAATATTCAACCGCAAACGACCTAGCACCTATTTCCTCATCTCAACCCAACTCCGTTCCTGTTATCCACCCGATTTCGCTTCTAAACACGCCCCTCCTTGCCTCCGATGAGTGGGACACCCTCCAACACCTTGGCCCTCTCTTCGCCTGTATCTCCGAGCCCAGCGAGATAATCTCTCAGACCACCAGCACATTCCTCCATGCACTTGTCAAAGAGATGACTGTTGATGAAGAACCGATCACTTGTTTTGATCGTATTTTGAAAAATATGGAAGTTAAGAATGTCTTGACTTGAGAAGTAGCAGATATAGCCGTATTATCTCTGTTCTTTGGTTTTAAAGATATGTACTTGGCCATAAAAACAATGTCAACCCGCTCCCCTATACTTTCTCCGCGCGAAAAAAACGTGACTAACATGCCATTGAATCTCCACTCAAGCTGAGATCTAGTCACATCGGAGTAAATTAAGCTATTCAATCGAATGGTATGGTGAGCATCGCATTGTACTTTCAGCTGCCGATTGTCAATAATTGCGATTTAATAGCGTAGTTGACAGTTGAGCGAACGCCTCGAATACGGCAGAAATTGCTTATGAGAGGCTTGATGGGATTATCATGCTTCAATAAACATACCACCATTTGTTGAATCTCGGAGCTTTTAATGTTGCCGTCGTAATTGCTTCACAATACCTTCCTTCTATGATTCTGATGTTCATCGTTCGAGACCATCATAGAGAATTAAGGTCAGAAAGGGGGAGATGCAGTCGCGATATGGTTCCCCCATTTTCATTTTGAATGTTCTAATTAGATTGGCGTAGTTAGTCCTAGGCGTAGTGAAGCTTAAATCGGGAGAGCGGGTGGGTCCATAATTCGATCAATGCGTTCGGCTCATTTAGGGGGACGCCTCGCTAAACAGACTGCGGGACTTGGACTTGAGTTGAGTTCGGTAATTCTAGGAGTGGACTTCCAGCGTTTTCGAAATTTGATTGTGAATGAATCTGAAACCATCCAGGTCTGCATTCCTGCTAGTAATTCTAAATATCTGCATGAAATGACCACCAGACATTTCCGAGTTCAAGTGTTACGGCCCCCACTATAGAGTCTCACGTGCCAACCTCGCTTAGCGGCTTCGGCAGCCCATATTCGCTACGCACGGTCCTCAGCCGACAGTCCAGACATATCGTGGAAAAGTGCAAAAGGTTTCAACAAATCACAATGATTTAACGGCAACTCGCTCAGCGAGTTTCAAGTGCGCCGGTGGTTTAGTGGTAAAATCGATGCTTGCCAATTTAGGAAGTTCACTTCTTAATACAATATGCATTGGCCCCGGGTTCGATTCCCGGCCGGCGCAGAGTTTCTTTTTGTGTTTTTTTATTTGTTTTTTTTTGGACATTGCTGTGGGAATCAAACAAGGATACGCTTTTTCCGATAAGTAATGGACGTATTCTTTTGTATTAACCTTGGATTTACCTATTGGTTGGTGTGGTTCCATGCCAAGGGGTTGTGGTGAGCATTGCTTCACTTTTTAGCTTGGTGCTTTGGTCGGTTTGATATTTCCCGGAAACCGAAACGGGCTAAGATATTCCGAGGCTGAACCAGAGATTCAGAGGGGTAGCCTTATCACGTGAGCACAGCCGAGCTTCTCCCGGCCCGCTGCAACTCTTTCCTTCCTGTGTCGTGAATTATTTAGCAGCATTCTCGAACTCGTCATATGGTCGAAGCGGCGGCTGAATGACATTCATCACGACGCAAATATTTGGCAAGACAAAAAGGGTGGACTGAACCGAACAAAGTGCTCGGATCGGGATTCACTCGAGGTTTGATGACCACTCAGAGATGTTTACTTAATCGCACCAACTGTAGTGAATGGCTTCAAATCATTCCCGCAATTCTACGCTCTCCTCCTTGAAAATTTTCATTTCCACATAAAATGCCGGTACCGCCTTTGTTTGTACCAGTTGTTAGCAAACACGAACTACGAATGTCCAACCAGACCCTCAAAAAATCTTGCAGTCCCGGAAATAACGATACTCTCGACATGGGAGACCTGGACCATCAAAATCTTAGCAAGCAGTATGACTTCGATATTGCGCTCGAACAAGCGACCGAAGACTGCGAGAAAATGCAGGCTGCTGGCAAACCTCCTTCCGGCCATGCCAAAACCACTCAACTCTCCGAGCAAAACAACGATTCCAACGAAAATCCAACACCAGGCGACAAAAATTACGGGAGAAGTGTCAACCACTTCGAAGAACTGGCTGCTGATGTTGCAGAGAAACGTCGTTTCAGAGCGACGTCGACATTCACCCATTATGGCGACACATCAGAGTCTCAAATGAACCAGCCATCTAAAAGCGAGAGTTTAAAGGCCTTGCCTGGACAAGTCAAAGATATCATCGAGGAGAATAGCGTGCTTAGAACAAAGGTTGTCGATCTGAAGGCGAGACTTCGTACAAAGTGCCTCGATGTCGTAATTTTGGGCGCTGCTGTTTACGGACTTCTCATATTGTCATTGACCGCCCCGGATTATCTAAGAGATTATCTCGCCAAGCTCCTGGCTTTTCTTGGTTTTGCGGCTTCTTTGGGTGTTGATGGTGGCAATGGTGGATCTAGTGAGGGTTTGTAAAAATCCGAGGGAGGTTGTGGGTACTTCTTATAGAATAGCGTCATGGGCTTTGTTCGATGGCAATTAATACTTTATTCAAGGTTTTTGCAGCTCCAAAATCGGCTCGCCGTATTTTGATTGCTAGTCTTGTTTCCCAAAAGTGAGCAGGAAAGAATTAAAGATCGGCATGTCTGGCTCTAGTTGAAAATATTCTGCTCAACATGCCTCATGATGTCTTCACTTTTTTGCAACCTTCTATGTTAGAAAATGTATGATGCGAATGGTCATACCTATTATTAATTGTGACTCGAAGGTTTTGAATTCCTTCCGGTCGCTCAAGAATGTTCTACTGCCTGTGATCTTCTGCGACGCTACCAAATGTGACAGCGCCGGCGTGAATAAAGACATGCAAGCTTTGGACGGCGAGGATGAACTTATGAACACCCGGTGCCTTTTCTACATTCACTCCACCTCGGACGTCCATAAAACAGGTCCCTTTTCACTCCTGTCACCCCTTCGCTCTGAACAATCGGCATTGCAATCGCTCAAATAAACCCGCTTCTCACGACACAGGATCACCCTCTGACTTCACTCAACCAGCATCGCGTCATCGAGCATCGCATCATAGCCGCGTCCAGTCAAACGACGTATTTCGTACATACCTCACAGAACACTTCACAAGCGCCAATATGCACGAAACAGAAAACCGTCGGGATCTTGCCGAACAGAGTGGCACCACGATGAACGCACACGAAGCAAGGACCGAAGAATGCAACGGAACTCTTGAGGATGCGCCGCTAGTTGAGGTAGCTGTGCAGCTCTCTGCACAACCTACAGCCTCCGCTAAAGAGGAAACGGATGAAGTGTTCAAGATCCTCACCACCCTCAAGACTTTCTTAGAACTAGCCACCCATGATGCAACAGAGCGTGGTTTTGAGATTCATACTACATCCAACGATTCAACAGCGACACCTACTTCTCTCCCGAACCAGCGTACCACTCTCTTGGAAGCAGTTCGAGAGCTGGATGATCTGGTCAAGGATATGGTGGACGATTTGGTGGACGAAATTGAAATTCTTCGGGCGGAAAATGCATCGGGAAGGAAGCATTTCGAAGATATCATGATCGTGGTGTCCATCATAATAGTGCTTCTTCCCGCTCTATTAGTGGTACTGAATGTAGGATTCGGCTGGAGCCTTTTCTTGCTACTGGCTTTGCCAGTTTTATTGGTAATACAGGGTCTACCATGGGATTATGAAATATTGGAGAGATTCTTCGGGTATTTCATGTAGATTAGCCCCTACTTTAACATCTAATGATAGTAACTATGCTTTTAAATTGTCTCAAACTTACCAAAACATATTCCCCTCATAACGAGGTAGTCATGTTGGTTCGAATAAGCTTCAATCGAAAAAACACATAGCTCCGAAGATATATATGTCTTCGAAGTTGCCTTTTTTGATCTCATCTTAGTTATATTCATTTTAAACAGCGTTAACAGGACTCTCTAATAGTAGTAAATAGAACCTCAATAGAAAAGAGTAAAGTGAACGGTGTTGAGGTGATATACCACGAACAAGCTTCAGTCGAAAAAACCCATAGCTCCGAAGAAAGTTATGTCTTCGAAGTTACCGCTTTTGGTCTCATCCTGATTATATTCATTTTAAACAGCAATAATAGCACTCTCTAATGATACTAAATAGAACTTCAATGGAAAAGAGTAAAATGAAGGACGTTGAGGTGATATACCACGAACACGCTTCAGTCGAAAAAAACTGTACCCCCAAAGAAATATATGTCTTCGAAATGACCGGTTTTAATCTCATCCTAATTACATTCATATTAAGCAGCGTTAATAGCACTATCTAATAATAGTAAATAAAACTTCAATATAAAAGAGTAGAGTGAATGATGTTGGGGTGACATACCACGCGCTCTCGAAAAGTCAGGTGACCCGGCCCAAAACCAGACGATATTCACCATAGCCAGGACAATTGTATCTCGGCGCAACACGGCGGCGATGAGTCACACATCGGCAAACTCTTTTCAAACTATTTGATTGCGGCCGTTTACCCCGCTTTGCGCGCACACCAAAGCTATATCTTGACTTCCTCTTCGCCTTCAACCCTCTTCCTCTTCCTCTTCCTCTCCACAATACCACCAACGACATCCTCCACGCGCAATGTCTGCGCAACCAACAGCGATCGCTCTGCCTGCCGCCGAGCCAGAGAAGAAGAAGAGAAGGAGAAACCGCCATCCGAGAAAGAAGGCCGCCGAAGACCCCGCGACCGCAGAAGAGATGGCGCCATCGGCGCAGGCTGAAGAGCCCGTCGAGGTGCTGGAGGAGGCTGCGGCACTCAAGCCCAGCGATGAACAATCTCCCGACACGAATGATGCGAAGGACGAGGAGATTAAGCGGCTCAATGAAGCTGTGAAGGAGATGGAGACGAAGATTGCGCGCCTGGAGAAAGAAGCAGTCGAAAGCGCAACGGAGCACGAAGATCTCGTCGACAGATTCAAGAAGCTGAAGAAGAAGCGCAGTCGAAAGCCCACGGTGGTCAAACCCGAACACCTCCTCAAGTTCCTCAACACTGAGCGCGCGAAAATAGCCAATACACGGCCTGACGCCGCTCAATTATGAGCACATCATTCAGCCAGTTCCCTCAATCAATGCTGTACGGGAATTGCAGTCGGTTATTAGCCCAGAGTGCTTCTCCGGCTTTAGCAGCGCACCGGACGTCGTATTTGTGCCTTCCACCAACGCGATACGAGACCTTGAGTCAGTCGTCAACCCGCAATGTTTCTCCAACATCAGCACCGCAGAGGACTATACCTTTGTGGAATCTCCACCGTTACGAATCGGCAACACAGCAGCAGTTTGGCATTATGGCATGGTCGAAGAGAGCATTTTTGAGGATGGTTGGCCTTTCGAGGAACCGTGATAGCGAAATGTCAACGGCGATTGATACCCATTCCAAGCTTCTTGATGTGACAATAAAATTGGTGACTTTAAAGCTAAAACTACGCACCGTGAAGCAAATGCAAATTAAGTACTTTCAAGTTTCAACTGATGAGTTGATCTGAAGACCGCTACCAGTTGGCTTGCGTGAAATACCGGTAACTTACTTTTCGTACTGTATTCTACCCACTCTTCTTAATCAAAAGACTGCTCATGTACCGATATTCTGAAGAGTTTACGATGACGCTGTCTCGAGTCGCCAAAAAGCGCAACCATTCATCATGGATCCGAAACTTGGTTTGACGTGGCGATCAGCGTCCACTGTGGATTTACATGCTAACTTCGCAACCTTTCCCCCATCAAGCTTCAATAAATTCAATAAATGTCCATACGTAAATCCCAGTGTCAACCAAAAGGTTGCGAGGATTGCTGCTCTGAGAGTCTGAATTGCATCTTGAATATATTGACCAGAGGGTCTGCAGTGCCTCTTTGGCTCTCCGCATTGGGAAACCGAGCAGCAAACAGCCTAGGACAAAACTCGGGATCCCCAAAACTCTCCTGATTAGATCGCCCCCGTAATTCTACCGGGAGTTACAGCCTTGTACCGTACGTCAAGAATGTTCCGCTCATACAGTAGCAAGCATTGCGGTTATCGTGCATCCGATAGTCGTAAGATCTGACAATTTCTGACATTCTGTTATGGAAACACACGAGGGATACCGGAGTTTGAGGTGGATTTAAGGTTTAGAAAAATATGGATCCACAAATCTGGGTGGGAGGCTGGGAGCCCTTCCTTACGTAGTATTGCTTTCGTTACGGCCGATAAGTAGGGGTGGAAATTTATCGACGATAAGCGAGGCGCTCTACATCAGTTTGCGAGCACTTCAGCCCTGGGGGTGGGCCCAGAAAACCGTTGTTCGCAAGGACTTCCACAAAGCGAAAGAGGGGTTCTGGAAACATAAATTTAGAGTGGAGGATTAGTTTTTCGACAGACTTTCTGTGCTATTCTACTGCCGAAATTTTTGTCAATACCATCTCAGCTTTAATCTCAAACCCCCGAAGTGGAAGATGTTGTAGTATCTCTTCCTACAGCGCTTCGGAGAGGAGGCGTTGCATTGGCTTTTCGGCTCTTGTATAACCCTACGCGGCAGTTAGCTGGTAAGGTACGGTAATAAGTCATTTAAACTTTGCGTATGACCGAGCTTTTGATATCGTAGAATGAAGTTAGAGATTTGAGAAAGGGGAGTACGAATAAAATAATGTAGACTGCGGGTAGTGCATTCCCTTGCGTGTAAGTGTACTACGGCCATATCGGATGTGCCCTTGTTGCTGTCTACCTAAATAGGAGGTTCGCATCGATTCCGAGGTCTTGCTGAACCCCTGGTCACTATTGCGGGTTCCGCGACTGAGTTCTTTTGAAAGCCGATTTGCGTGCAACACCTAAAATCTAGCGATTAAAAGGATCACTTATAACTTAACGAACATAACGAATTAAATTATTAAAAAAATCCTACCTAAATTAAAATATAATTTCATCTCTTTAAATATATCTGATTTATTTTTAGAATATTTATTAGTATTTTCAATTATAAGATTAATAAAAGTCGGGATTTTGCTAAGATTTGCTAAGACCACCCCTATTACCCTATTAAAAAAGTATATTAAAATCAGCTTCCTCAATTAATTATTTAAAAATAAATTTAAAAGTTTTTCTTAATATTTAATGTTCAAATATATCGGTTTTTTAAGCATAGATAATTTGGACTAGAAATGGTTGAGTTATGAACGTGTTAAGTTTGAAAAGTAGGTGGTAGTATTGTATGCAAGGCCCCGGCCTTAAGAACTGAGTCGCGGAACCCGCAATAATACCATCGAACTCCGGAATTCCGGTGGTTATCGGACTTACCTAACTTGAGCAATTTAGGCTCATGCTTTGCCGCTTTTCTTGCCGGCGGCGTCCCGATACTCATGTCGTTGCAATCCTTCCATGTGCCATCTTAACTTTAAATGAAAAAAATCCCCGACCACGTTGTTATTTACGTCAAATTCCATGGGTCCGTTTAACGCCCCTGCTAAACGCTAGTACGTAAATACATAAATTGCGGAGTAGAACTATGATAACTCGTCACCACTGGGGCTCAGATTTTTAAGCACGACATCTGCTGTACTCATTTCAATGTTTCGACGATTTGAAAATGAGGTTGCAGCCGTTATTTTGACGTAAATTGGCATTTTGGCGTGGCCTTTAAAAGCTTGTAGGTTCCCCAGGTCCGATGCAGATGCAGCCCTATCGATTGTATGTGATTCAGAATACGAAGAGCTGACCAAAAATCCAAGATGCAGTCTCATGAAATCCAACAGGGAAAATCACGTGGACCAGCGCCAGATATCCACGACGGTATGTCAAGCCCACAACAGAACTTCTGTCGTTAGTGAAATTTTGAAACACACGACTAAATTCTATATTCAGGCTCCAAGGATAAACCGCATCCTCCAACGTCTTTTCAGTTTGTCAATATTGTCCACGTTGCAGGGATCAGAGATCCAAAAACCAAAAAGGTCGTGCGGAAACATGTGCGCAAAAATCGCAAGAAGGGCGAATCGAAGCAACCGATAAATCAGTTTTCTTTTGCCGAAGAAACAGAAAAGGGGGGTTATAGGCCTAAAAGTTTTGCATTCACGCCAAGTCCAATTACCCGAGTTGGGAATGGCGTTCATGATGGTCTAAAGTTAGTATTTATTCCTCAGTTGTTAGTGTTTATTCCTCTGTTCGGCCCCGAGCACTGTCATTAACGGAAGCGTCAGATATCCCGTGCCAATGACCCAGGAGATGTACGACATGGTAGATCTCTGTAAGTCACCCCGATCTCAGAATCCAACCAATAGCTGAGGTAGTCGCTAATCAAACTAGACCTCGATCCACGATATCGGAAAGGCTCATCTTTCAAACTCATGTTCTTCAATGTGGTCTTGGTCGATGAAGCAGCTTTTTACCAGAATTGCTCTACGTTTAGAACCCACCTTTCTAAAATCAAAGGAGAAAACGGTGACGTCCAAGCTATGCGATATATGTTAAAGGCGATTAGATCTGTCAATTCGCGATTATCCAACCCCGATGAAGCAACGACAGATGGAATGCTGACAGCGGTGATTTCTTTCGTTTCTCATGCCGTAAGGAACTCTCAAATCAAGTCGGCTGCCATGAAGCTAAAATTTATAGCAATTCACGGTGAATTTTGAGCTGTACATGAAACATAGGGAGGGGTTCGCTCGCATGGTTGCACAGAGAGGAGGATTCGAAGTGATTGCAAAGGAAACTTCGTCTCCTTACATCCCCTTGATGATTTTATGGTATAGAGATGCGAAACCTTTACGTATAATCGTTTACTAATTGCAAATAGGAATGATGTAGCTGGTGCCATGAACTGGGATGTTCCTCTGGAATACTTGGGAGCGTCCAACCTGCACCCTTCACTGCACGCTCCGTCGCCCATCACATGCCCGAGATCGCCTCAGATGGTAGCAACCTCAGAGATGTGGGCTGGAAAATTTGGAACCGAACCTTGCATATTTGAACTTCTCGACGACGCCTACGCGATGAGTATTGCAATAAGAGCTGGTGTGCCGGGTATATGGGTGAATACCGAGCTTCTCTGCTTTCAACTTAATCCTTTAATACATCGACTGCTTGCACTAGACTTCGACGTATCATCAGCAGCCACCAACGAAATGAAGCTTATAGAAGCATGCAGGCTGACCGCATTGCTTCATTTGGGAAGAGCACGTCAAAAACTGATGATAAATCATTGCATGGGTACTCATTTCGAGCAGAGATTGTACGAACTCATAGAAAGAGGAGACATGGACTGGACCAATTTCGAAAATGTGGAGCTTTGGGTTCTGATGACTTTTTCGGTAATGACGAGGTTGTATTCGGCACAAGCATTCATGGAACGCATTCAAGAGCTCTCCCACCTGCTTGGGTTTCAGCCGTGGGACAATATCGAGGAATCGGTAGAAGGGTTCGTCTGGATAGATAATCCATTTTTAGACGAAACGGAAAATGTCAAGGCTGAGTTTGCTTTTGTGCAGGAGCACCCCGCAGCGCAGTCTCGACATAGTTTAGAGGCGCCGATAGAAGATGAAATGTAATAACAATCTGGCACATGCTGGTCCCTGTTCTGAGTACTTGTAAATAAAGATCGGTAAGTGCATGTCTACGCAAGTGTCCCCTTTTTTCCGTCTTTAGGAACTTATGCAGTCGCTACTTTCAAGGCACTCTCGATTGGACCTCATTTACAGAATCTATCAAGTGAGGCGATCCCCTGGAGCCGAGATCCGGGCGAATCATGTGATTATTGTCGTGGTCACGTGATCATGCCTCTTAGCTAGGTATGCGAGCTCGGAGAGCTTGTAACTTTCTTTCTTTGGACAAATAGGCATGTCTTACCCTTCTAAATCATCTAGATTGCATTCTGATAAAGCAGAATAGCCTTTATGATATTAAAAGTGGCAATATTTTCAATTTCGATTATAATTTCATTGTAGGTCTCTGCCTTAGCGAGCTTCTTCAATTGCAAGCCTTCTTTTTCCGGTCGCACATATCATGTGAATGGCTGTCCTACCATGACAAATTTTGCCCAGCTCACCAACTTGGAGGCTACTTGAGCACCAGATAACCTACGATGGC
This sequence comes from Hymenotorrendiella dingleyae, assembly GCA_003988905.1. Lineage (NCBI taxonomy): Eukaryota > Fungi > Ascomycota > Leotiomycetes > Helotiales > Helotiaceae > Hymenotorrendiella > Hymenotorrendiella dingleyae. The sequence goes on from QYAP01000109.1 coordinate 119,332, forward strand.
CTTACTTCCACGAGCAAGATAACATCGATTCTCCCAGAAACCGTTTCTCTTTCCTCGAATTTCAGTAGCCTCTTCTGGTAAAAATCACTTGTATTCGTACCAGCAATTGTTGCGATGTTTACAAACAACACCAGGCTGACGGAATTTAGGCACCGACCAGACCGTCGATTCACGCGGGGTTTTCTGATTGCATTGCAAACTTGAGATCAAGATTAGTCCAGCTGCACACCTCGTCGCACATTGTTGCCCAATCCTGACGTCGACTCGGACTCCGACGACTTAAAATATGCCCGAAGTCGAAATCGCCATCTCTGGCGAAACCCTGTGTTCAGTCTGTGCACAAATCGATTTCCCCCAATACTTTCGGCAAGAGATAAATGTTCGGTATAATGAGGGCTCTGCAGGGCCAAGCAAAGATGCTTTCCAGTTAGGCCTCTTGTCCGAGGTCTATGGGAGATCTAGCGGCTGCTCCTTTTGCAGTTTTGCCCTCGAGGCTCTCTGTATGAGGTGGGCCCCGAGTGAATGGATTCCAGTTAAACAGTATGTAGAGAAACGTGTGGAGAAGTATTCAAACCCTGGGCTTTATCTGTTTAGTTATCTCTGTGTCAATAATCTTGGGCTAGATGACACAACTTCGCGAAATCATCAGCGGGCTTATCGACTGGGTATTGGATTTAGGATTTCGGGGGAGCTCGTCCAGCCGTACATTGATCACGCCGGAGACATTCAATTGTTATCTGAAAGTGTTCGGGAAATTGGCGGCGACGTTATTTTCCATGGTAGAATCATGGATTCTACTCGCGTTAATGTCAGCCTGGCCAAAGGGTGGATCGCCGAATGCGAGAGTCAACATCAAGGGTGGTGTGAGAGTCAGTCTCGCGATCCGAAAGAGGCCATCCCGATGACACCTCCGGAGGACTTGCTCGCAATAGATGTGCAAAGTATGTGTCTTGTTCTCCTGCCCGGCGGTTCAAGATATATCGCGCTGAGCTATTGTTGGCGACCAAGCTCCGAAAAACCATTGCTCACGACTCAATCAAATAAAGCGGAACTCCTAGTCGAGAATTCATTGCAGGAAAGATTTTCGGAGCTGCCTCGTACAGTCCAAGATGCAATTCATTGTACGGACGAACTTGAAGAAAGATATCTGTGGGTTGATGCGTTGTGCATCGTGCAAGATAGCCAGGAGGAAAAGACCAAACAGATACAACAGATGGATCGTATCTACGGTAGCGCTTTGGTAACCATTATATCGGCATCGCCCGTTGATCCCGAAAATGGTGCTGATTATGATGGCCTCCCTGGATACCGCTTGAGAAATCGTCGTTCTCTGCCAAAGATTACGCAAGTTCGGGGCCTTAAACTTGCCACCTGTCACCTTGATGCTAGCCAGCAGGTTAACAATAGTAGATGGATCACTAGAGCGTGGACCTTCCAAGAAGAGCTGCTTTCAAGGAGGAAGCTATTCTTTACCGACGCACAACTCTATTTTCAATGCTGCTGTGGCGTATTTTGTGAAGACACTGTTGGCGAAGGAATATCCAAGTCTGCATTTGTTTATCCGGGCTCTAGTCTGTGGAATCCGATTGGTTTACACACTCCAAAGAGCCGCGCCGGTGATCTCATAAGACTTTCACGTAGTCCATACGAAAATTTCGTCGAGAGTTTTAATTTGTACTCAAACTTGGTTAACTCGTACACTATTAGACAGATGACGATGTAGACTGACGCCTTATTTGCTTTCGAGGGACTGATGTCCTCTCTTCGAGCAACTATTGGGACCGAGTTCGTATCTGGGCTACCAGAAGTCATTTTTGACGAAGCTCTACTCTGGCATGCCAGAGAGACTCCCATTAGACGAAAGATCGACACGGATATGGCTTCAAATACACTGTTCCCTAGCTGGTCGTGGGTTGGATGGAATGTACTTTCTGATTACCGTTTGGTATTCGATGGGTTTATACACCCCGAAATTGACTGGTTCCTTCTTGATAGTACGAGCGGGCAAGCTATAAAGTTAGCCACCGCAGGTTCCCAAAATTCAACAGAGGCTGAGGCACCATTCATCGCGTTTGATCATCAAGTCGTCCGTCCACAAGTGAAAGCGCCCGATGAATTTCTTCGCACGCTAAGACCCAGGAGTGAGATAACTTCCCTGAGGGGGAGCTGGGAATTGTCTTCGCTAGCATGCTGGACAAGCATTGCTTCATTTTTGTTACTAGGCGATGACATTGAATTGGACGCGAATTACAACCCGCTACAATCCCACAAAAATTTAGTCATATCAGACGCACATTCGCGACTGGCGGGTTCAATCATAATGGACCGGAATTGGGCAGACGCAAATTTAGAGACAAGCCAGAAGTTGGAGTTTATGCTCCTATCTCGATCTAGCACCGTCGTTCAGACGACGCAGCTAGATGAAAGTATCTATCCCATAGTAGAATGGTGTTTTATCAACGTCATGCTACTTGAATGGCATGGAGATACAGCGCAAAGGTTAGGAGTTGGAGTAGTCCACGAAAAGGCTTGGGTGGAAGCTAATCCAATTCCGACTCTCGTCAAATTAGAATGAGCGGGGCAATTGTGTTTTCCTTTTCAGTTAGCGGAGGAAATGGAAACTCGAACGGACAGGGATTCTCAGTTCCAATAAGAATTACTATCACTCAATTTTGGCCGTGGCCCCCAGGATTAAGCGAGTACTCCATCTCGGTCTGGTTTCCTGGGAGCGTCTTTACTCTTTTGGTGCACCCAATCTGTCACACAATGAGACTCAACAGAGTCAATCTACAAGCATCGTCATCTATCCGTTGTCTAAGAGGTACTACTAGCCAGCAATGTCAGTACTTGCCAAACATGAACATTTTGCAAGACTTACGCCATTCTAGCCGAATTACTAAGATGACAGGGGAAATTGAGACTGCACTGCGCTTTAGGATGTACACGCAAGTCAAAACCTTCCATTCCCTCCTCATAGATATCTTTCAGTTAACCTTCCTGATAACAAACATACTTCTTCTTCCTACTCAACCCCTTCCCAGCACCAAGTCCCAACCTCCCAACCTCCTCATGCTCATCCGCCACATCCCCAATAGATCCCGACAATTCATCCAAAATCTTCATTTTATCCTTCTTCGCCCCATAGAGCAAAGGCAGTTTATCAGACATCGCAGCACCCACCCTCATCATCGCGAAGGAATCGAGTCTAAGGCCATAAGAAATTAGTAATTTTCCATAAGCGAGAAAATAGGGGGGGAAAGATCACTTACTGATTAGTCCACCGCGGATATCTGGAAGCATATATGGCAAGTGCGAATAGAATTAGTATATCAATCCCCAGCAGCGCAGAGATCAGAATCATGCCCGCTCGTGAAATGCTGGGTACTAATGTATCCGCACCCTCATCGTACCAAATGGTCAAAGTTCGATTCAAGCCGTTCATCACCCAAGCCTGGTTCGCCAGATAAGCAGCAGCAGTAAAAGCATTACCCATCTACTCAGAACTCTCATCAAAGTTTGTCACCCAGCTCATCAGAACAATTGTCGCTTGGCTCAATCCGCCGCTCGCGCCATCGCTATTATGTATACAGTAGTTAACGGAGCTATCGGGATTGTTGGAGAATAATAAGCGGCCTAGCGGTGCTAAGTCGTTGCAAGTCCCGAAGTTGAGAGGATTAGGGTCTGGAGACGTTGAATTTCCCTTTTCGGCTGTGAAGTTGGCTGCTGAAAATGCGCTGGGATCTGCTATACGGGTTGCGAGGAAGGATTCGTTGCCGAATAGAGCGATAGTAGTCGTTAAAAGCGGGCCTTTGTTGAATACCTTCTCCAACACAAGAGACTCGTCGGAGACCTTGGATCTCAAATCGTCGTAATCATCCGTGTCTGCTCGCTTATTGCTCTTCATGGTTGCGTTGTGATTACTTGAGCTGATTAGTATGCTTCTCGGACAAAGGAAGCTGGGGCGGGGCAGGGAGAGAAGGGGGAAGGGGTCATAGATTTCGGATGTCTTACAAGATGGAAAAATATGGGTACTCTCCTTCTGTATCGCAGTCGTTTCCACAAATATTATTGGGGTCTTTTTGAAGCAAAGGACCAGCAACACCTCCATTCATATAATTTGGCAACTCAAAATATCCCGCCGTCGTGTTTACCGTCACATGGTATAGGCTCTCCCTGTCATTGTAGTAGTTTGTGCCGTCACCCCCCCAAAGACGTATGCTTATGAAGAGTTCTTCTGAGAAGTCTTGACGGTCTCTGGTGCTTCTCCACGGCGATTGTGTCATATTTGCTGGCATGCAAACCTGGATTAACCATGTTCCGCGGCCAGTTATGTCATTAAAAGGACTGCCTATGGAGGTCGTATTGTCTGAATACTCGGCGTAGAATGCACCTGGACTCTCATCACATCCGACAGGAAAGGAATCTATTCCTGTCACATTTTCGTACGCCGCCGTAGAATTGATCCGTGGGATGAATTGGCGTGTAAGACCCGTGTTGTATCCACTAGGAAGCTCCGCGAAGAATGGGTCCACCAAGTCACTTATGCTACCCAAGGTTCGTCCTTTCCCACAAGTTTTGCTGCCATCCTGTACCAGATCTTGACTTCGAGTGTCGCAAATAGCATCCACAATCTGCCATAATTGCGATTGCGGTTGGTCGCTGGAAGCCGTCATAAGAGCATTTCGAGTCAGGGTAACAACCAGATTATCATCTCCATATTCACCATTTCCAGGGTTGGATTGTCCAGTAGTATCAAATTGATCCGGAAGGTCTAGTAAGTTATTTAATTCTAGGGGCACAGTCGGCGTTTTGATAGTGTTCGAGCCGAGGAAAATCTCTTGAAGTGGTGAGATTAAAAATCCAAGGCCATTCACTAAAATGGCACAAAGGAGGAGCGATGATCCATAGCGTTTCCAGTTGGCGATAGCTTTGGGATATGTCGTTGGATCCGCCCAGGTTTTATCCGAAAACGTCATCATTTGTCGCACGCTAAATTTGGCGGATTTTTGTTGGATATATACCACCGCAGCGCTCGAGCACACAGCGGAGGTTAGAGGAATTGTCAATACACTGACGATAGACTGAATCACTCTGGCAGCTCGATACCAGTTCTCGTTTTCGACGTAAAATGGTCTTTTGTCCTGCTCTTCAAAACTCAGATATTTTTCATAGTCTCCCAATTGTGGCTGGTACACGCCATAGTGATGCGGTCCTATAATGGGCCGTATTGTGAGGATGCAGGTGACAATCCAAGAGAAGAGTGCTAGTGCGGTGTATAAAAATACTAGAAAGAGCACAAATGCCGAGCGATGTAACTTTGTGGCGAACAACGGTGGGTTCTCAAGTTTGCGTTCCGGCGGAGTTGGGGATTGAGAGCTTGAGGCCTGCGATTCATCCAACATAGGCAGAAGCGAATCGTTTTCTTGTGACTGCCAGCGACTGCTTTCTGGTGAGATATTGGGCTGAAGCGGGAAAGTATCCGATTGCCCTTCCGCCATGCTGAAAATCCAATCAGCTTGCGTGAACGATGAATGTCTTGTTGATGAACATCGAAGCAGGAAGAGTATTAATGCTCATGATCGTGCCATCGACGAGGCTGTGCCGCAGCAAATATAACCCCCTATTCATATTACGGTCGCAGATGTGTTTCTGTACTACCCAACATGCAGGAATCCCTCCAGGATCAAATTGGGCTAAGTGCTCATCTATGGCGACCTTCCAACACAAAGTGCTTCATCGAAGGGATTGCCAAACTTGAACAATAAGACGTGAGTTGGTACGAAGAGCTGGGAATATCGCACTTTCTTCAGAAGTGCTTTCCTCTTCATGGCCAGCGCTGCGTGCTTTCGCGTAAAGTACTTGATGTTTGTAAATGAATAATAGTCTTAACATCAAGAGGCATACGCCTGAAGGACGAGATCATAAGCTCAAAATGAAACCAGGCATTCTTTTTAACTTGACAACTTTTGCGTAAAACAAATAACAGAAGAAACGGGGTTGGGACCACATATGGGATGTAGATGGTCATTCCTTCCTGACCCAACCGCGATGCGTATCACGTGATGAGACCGTAAAGAACGCAGGCGATGGATTTGAGCACTTGCACAATTGAAAAAAGAGCAAGTAAATGAGAAAAAACAATCGAGAACCCTGACATGTTATGGCGACAGATATTTGCGACTAGAAAGAGAAGAGAGGGAAGAAAGCTGGTGGTGATGTTTATTTGAAAGAGACGGGAAGGAGAGCTGAGCGAAAACACGAGCAGCCCACATTTTAGCGCTGCGCTCGGACGCGGGTCGCGTCGCCAAATTTGTACCGCGACTTGTCACCCAGCGCATCATTTCTCAACACCAGCGCCCGCCATTCTATACAAACAGCCAAGGAAAGGCTTCAATACGCTACCTATTTCTCTTGGATCTGAAGAAATCTCGACTACAATCATAACATCATTATTGAAATTCTTCATGGCGCCTTGCCTATAATAATTCAGCCTCAGAGGTCTTTCGACGCGTCCATAATATCCCACCAAACCGCGACTTGTACAAACGATTTTGCCCCAATTGCAACATAAAGAACCTTTCCTCGACATTTCGGGTGATCGCATGAGGTTGGAAGCTTCCAGGCATCCCTCAACATGTATTTACCGCGATCCCTCATCTCGACTCTCTATCTCCATCTTCAGCGAACACACCATCCACTATCCCCGCCAGTGCTGATTCTGGTTGCCCTCGAGCCCGATGCACTATGCGGTTGCCGCATTCTTACCCAGCTGCTCAAGCGCGACTACATACCCCACAAGATTCAACCAATTGCGGGTTATAGCGATTTGGAGAAAGCTGGGAAATCAGTCATACAACCTATGATGGAAAGTCAGGGAGGCAGTGGTGGGATAGTGGTCTGCTTGGGTGTCGGTGGATTGATTGATCTTGGAGGACTATTGGGAATTGACACAGAAGAGGACGAAATAAGCTATGGTGGTGTCGAGGTTTGGGTGATAGACGCGAGAAGACCGTGGAATTTGGGCAATCTCTTTGGGGGGCACCCTCAATTGCCGCCCACTGGAGAGGAACAGGAACCTATAACACACCCTGGGGTTGAGGGTGGAAAGATTCTAAGAAATTATAAGCCAGGAAAGGGCGGTATAATCGTGTTTGACGACGGGGATGTGGAAGAGGAGCTTGGCACTGAACGAGACGCATATTTGGCATTAGTGGAGATGCCAGAAGTTGAAGACGAGGGTGATAGCGATGGAAGTGATGCAGAGAGCGAGGAAGAAGGTGAAGATGAGTCAGAAGAACCCAAGGTGCGATCTGGGCAAAAGAGAAAGTCTTGGTCGGATCGAGACGAAGAAGATGAGGATAGTGATGATGATGATAGACCTCACCAGCGACGGAGGAGCAACTCGGTACGCAACCATGAACGCGCCTGATCGTACATCTGCTAACAATTTTACAGTCAAGTCCAATCCCAGATTCCCCCAGACGCCCTAAACAGAGAGGCCTTCTATCCCTCAATGGCCCACCCGAATCCTCCGCCGCATCTCGCTCTGTCTCACCTACTCCTGGCCAACCACCGAAAGCACCGTCAGCCAAGACTTTACGGCGACGACTACTGAAGCTTCGCAGAAAGCACGAATCAGTTCTCCAAGCATACTACGCACTGGGAACGTCATACTCGGAACCAATATCCTCGATGATGTACTCATTAGCCTCGGAATTAGGTCGAGAAGATAACGACCTGCTCTGGATGACAATTGTCGGAGTAACTTCGATGGAGTTATATGGTCGATCGTCAATAGGTGTAGCTGTGAATTCAAGAAAGACATCGGCTTCGCCGTCTGGCTGGCTTGGGACCCGCGGATCACGAATAAGGCAGCTTCTTCGAGATGAAGTACGACGTCTTAATCCCCCCGAACTAACAGACTCGGGCTTTGCATCGAATCGCAACGCGTTACCAGAGAACAGTGGTATAATTCCAACTACAGCACGAAGTCCTACTGACACAAGTATCCGTCTATCTCCTGAGCCGAAATTCCTCCTTATTAGACATTGGAGTTTGTACGACAGCATGCTGCATTCCCCTTATTTGTCCGCCCGACTGCATATTTGGTCAGATAGCGGAAGGAAAAGACTGCACAAGTTACTAGCAAAGATGGGAGTCAGTCTTGTGCAGTGCAAGCAAAGCTACACTCATATGGATATGGAATTGAAGCGCGGTCTAAGAAGTAAGCTCTTGAAGTACTCTGAGATGTACGGTCTCGAGGATTTAGTTCCTTCCGCAGATACAGACGGCAGAGACAGGGGTGGAACTAAAGAAGGTTGGGGATTTGTTAGAAGTTGGGGTTGGCGAGCAACTTTGAGTGCGCAAGATGTTGGTGTCGTTGTTGGAGCAATTCTCGAGGTTGGCAAGCAAGCTGTCACTACACTTCAGACCGGTGGTTGGGACCGAGGGCGGGAGACAAGGGAGACGACGGATGAAGATGGGACTTTAGAGGGCGAGGAATGGGTGGGGCGGTTCTGGGATGCCTATGATGCCCTTGAAAAGTAAGTAAACGTATAGGTATACTGTAGGCTGTAATGACTAACGAACCGCTAGGATCGAGGAACTGAAGGCCGCTCTGCCGACAGCCCAACATTTACATCGGGCCATTCTTCGCACCGGTACCTCTTTAATTGAAAAGCGCCAAATTCGACATCTCCGGGCATTTCGCATGTGCGTCGTGAAGGATGGGCCGGACGTTGCACTATTTACGCATCCTTCTGCCCTTACTAAGCTAGCTCTGTGGATAGGGGAAGCGATTGCTGAGCAAGAACGTGAAAGCAAGGGTAAACTTGGTCACGGAGGGCGAGGAACGCCTCTCGTCGTTGCTGGCTTGAATGAGACCAGAGGCGTCTATGTTATTGTAGGGACTGGGGGTGGTGGCGGAGGGACGGGATTTGGCGACAAGTTGGCGGCTAAAGAGAAAAAGGAGAAGCAGGAAGCAAAAATCAAGGCTCGAGAGCTGAAGAAAAAGAACAAGGAAAAAATAAGGCAAGAGAAGAGAGAGGCTAGAAGACTAGCTTTGGGCGACGATGAGGATGAGGAAGACGAAACCGAGTCGGAAGCATCGGATTCCTCATCGGACGAGGAAGATGAAGAAGAGGACGAGGCGTCTCAAGTGAAAGGATTTGGGAGAAACAAATTCGGTAATGCATTCCAGGAAGTGGTGGAAGAAACGAACGCGCGTGTTCGAATCGATAGTTTCGAGCATTGTGTTGTTGAAGTCAAGAAGGAAGATCTAGCTGGATTCCTTGAGAGCTTGAGTATGAAGGCTGTAGTTGGATGATGGGACGACAAAGATGTAGATATGTGTTTACGACAGGGTGCTTTTCCGGGATGGCTGGCTTGTTGGATTATCGCTCCATACCTCTCTGCATTTGGGATAATCGGAGTAATGGATTAATCATGGCCAGGGCGCTTTTCGATAGGGAAATGAAGGGTTATTGCAAAGCATATTTTTTGTCAGTCGAAGCGATGTCATCGCTGTTCCGTGGTTTGTTGGCAAGTGCCACCCACATCTTGAATTTCACCACAACTTCTTCTCCGGGGTTTGCAGAGTTCGTTCCCACTGCGTCGCAATTTCTTCCCCCAACGACATTGTCGAACAGATCACCGCACTTGTGGTTCGCGTCTGGCAATGCTCGAACAGCCGCATTGAGGCCCTGGTCGTATCAAGTACCGTATTAATTGGTTTAGAGCGCCCCCCCGCTCCCGTTTTTAACCCTATTGTGCTAGGATATCTGAGAGAATAGAGGTCAAAATGACAGAGGCTTTAAAAACGGGAGAGGCTCGTTCACGGGAGAAATTCTCCCGTTAACCTCAATTCTCTGTAGTAGTCTGGCACAATAGGGTTAAAAACGGGAGAGGGGGGCCGCTCTAAACCAATTAATGCGGTACAGTTGCCCATTGGCAGCCGAAGTTCAAGATGTAGTAGACCTCAATTCGCGCAACTTCATGCAAAGCAAGTTTTAACATGTCTAAACCAAGCTCACTTGCTTCGGAAGAGTACTCCTATCAAACCCTTTCCGAGCCCGACAGTATCCGTCTGCTACTTCTCCAACCTGGACCGTATGTTGATGAGGTGCAATGTCAGATCATTCATTCCACTCTTTCATATTGTGCCCACGATATCGAACACTACACAGCGCTCTCATACGTTTGGGGAAATCCGGGTGACCTGAAAGAAGTATCTGTTAACAATTCGAGGAGAAATGTCACAGCAAATCTGCATAATGCACTTCGGGATTTACGCGATGAGCATCGAGTTTTAAGACTCTGGGTGGACGCGCTTTGTATTGATTAGAGCAACAATGAAGAAAGATCACAACAGGTAAAGCTGATGGGCGAAATCTATCGCACAGCTCTCCATACCATCATTTATACCGGAGCTGGATCATCAGCACCATCGGACGAAGAGTTCTCTCCAGGCTTAGTTCGACGTGTTACACATGACTCTGAAACTCACCGAGAGATATTAGCGTCCCCTTGGTTTGCAAGAGTATGGGTCTTCCAAGAACTCATATTTTCTCGCGACCCTTGGATTCAATATGGTCATCGCCGAGCGACCTGGAAGAGCTTCGTTGAGCAAGTGATGGAGAATAAAGGCGAGGCGCGCAAGTTTCTCTCCGAATCCTTACAATCTTTGAATATCACTCAGTCCATACTCGGAAAAGAACTCCTTCTGTCCAGGCAGGTGGCTCGGAGAAAACATCAGGCTGGAGAGGATGGAAGGACTGGTCCGAGCCTCAGCATGCTTGGCTTGTTGCAGGCAAGGAGAGGACTTGGAGTCACAGATCCACGAGATATGATATTTGCCCACTTTGGCTTCGCATTCGATGGAAAATATTTTGAGTCTGTTGTCGATTATCAAAAGCCATGCGCTCAAGTGTATGAGGACTTTGCCAAACTCCAAATGCAGCACTCAAGAAATTACGAAATTCTTCAACTCGTCGCAAGCCACAACTGCCCTACCAGACCTCAGGGCTTAGCAAGCTGGGTACCCGACTGGACTAGTCTGGGCAGCTCAATTTCTCTTTCAAACCACAATGTAGATGAAGCTCTTTCGCAGAAACTTTACAAAGTTCCTGAATATGGAGAACTACTCTTCGGTCCAACTACCAACCCAAAGTTCCGAGTCCGACATGGATTACGACCTCACTACGAGATGCAAGAAGTACCATTCCAGTGCGATATAAGCCATCTACGAGAAATCAACCGCTTGTGGATCACCGAGCCTAATGCATTGGTATGTATGGGCTTGTTCCTTGACAAGATTGTGCGACTCGGCGCTCCATGGAAAGCTCAAAAATGATCCCGTCAGATATGGAAAATGCAAGCCTAGCAGAAGACTTACTTGAAATCTACAACTCGCTTCGATACTTTGAAGGGGCTGGCTTTCTGCCGCCGGCGGCAACCAACAGCACAGGAGATATCGAACTTCCTTCACTGGACGATCAGGACAATTAGGTGATGTCTTGGAAAGATACAGCCTCTTTTCTCAGCTGGACATCAAGTAATGAGAACTCGCTCGCACTTGAAAAACTCGTCAACCAAGAACACGCCGTGCTAGGCCGTCTCGCAAGTGGCGGCCTAGTCATGATCCCGCACAACGCCCACCCCCAAATAGGCGATTCAATACTCTACCTCCCTGTCCGTCGCGGCTGGCATAACATCAACAACAGCAGCACCTTCTGTCTCGCACGCTGTACCGACAAATACCAGCTATCCAAGGAGGTCTACTCCGTCATGAAAAGTAAAGTGATGGACGAATTGCGGAAAGTCAATGCAAAATTCGCCTGGCGAAATCAACCTGGGTTCTTGGAGAATCTGCCGGTTGATCTGAAGAGCGATTTTGTGGTTCCATGTCGGTTTTTGAGGGCTGTGATTCCGTGGTGTGGAGCGGAGCATTTGTTGGAGGAGAGGAGGAAGAGAGTCGTTTTGTTTGCTTTTCAGTAAATTGGATACCCCTTTTCGAGCTCGCTATTGGTTGACCTCGTTGTCGCTTGCCTTTTCTGGGGGTACTATCCTCTGCCTAGTTGTTTGCTATGTTTGATTTGGTGCTGAAAATGCTGTCTTCATGTTCGAATATGTCGGGGTCATCGGAATACTTGCAAGTGTTCAGGAGGCATAAGGCTTGGCGCCCATGCCCTCCTTTACACCGGCCAAAGTATGTTCTTAATATTAACATGTACCACTGCGTTCACATGTTAGTTACAACCCCTATTTGAGAAATTACCCCGCTACTTTTATACTGATAATAACGCGTTAGAATCACAGGAGTACCTTGTGGTTAGTACCGTTGATATACGAAAGTAGTACAATTGCTACAGAGTTCTGAGTACCTCATTGTTACGTGTTATCGTATACCATAAGCCCAGTCAGTGAAGATTCCACCGGTACCCTTCTTACTCCAACCCTTAGATACCCAGGCTCATGGCTGTCTGTCTCTTCATTTGTTCTCGGTCATTTCTTTATTTTGAATTGTAGATCCTACACTCATAACTGTCTGTTCGGTCGCCAAGAGTCCATTTTCCCGCGTATCCTTTCCTCTCAATACCTGGGCAAGAATCTTCCTTTCTCCATGGTGGTGGTGGGGCGATAGCACCACATACGCCTTGAAAAACTTGAAAAGTTATAGTACTTGGAAGCCAAGACGAAGAAATAGGAAGGCGCGAAGCTTGATCGACGCGTCCACTAGCCGCAATAGGCCCGAGCCATGTCGAAGTGGGACATTTCTACTACAAATGATCTTTATCAACTTCTCCCTTCCATATTACCGTACCTATATATGGTAAGTACCTCTGTACCTATATCTCAGCGCTAAAGTATAAGTGGCTCAGAAATATACAAATCGAGGTTGCTGGTTTTGTGGGGTACAGAGGGTAATATATCCTTCCAAGCTCGCCTCAATTAACGGCAATTCTGCTCGCCCTATCAACACTCTGCCGTAGGCTCAGGCTACCATTCTACGGCGACATAGATGAATAATGGAATCTATGTCCATATTGATACTATACAATTCTGTTCTCATGACCGGGCATATTGAGTCGTCGTGGTGGGACGGCAGTGTACCCAAGTGCGCCACGGGGTGGGAGACGTCCCCTTTGTCCGTACTGTGCTTCTCTTCATAAGTATGTATATCCTCCAGGATCAGGCCACCGCCCCTTTTCCCCTCTGCTCTGCGTGGTAACTATTCGTTGCGAAACGAAAATCCAAAACTTCGCTTGCTTTGTTGGACTTCACTATGCTCTCCCTAACCACCCTCCTCGCCTGGCTGGCGATGGTTGATGCCGCTCCATCGGCTAGCACTGCAACTACCATGCTTCGGTTTGGATGTCCTCAAGCTGTCATCGACCGGCTCGATCCTCTTGTCAATCCTGGGGAAATCCCGTCTCCTCATGTTCATCAGATTGTGGGCGGTAATGCGTTTAATGCTACGATTCCTTCGACGGATGTATCGGCCCTCGCGACTTGCACTACGTGTGAATTCACACAGGACTTTTCGAATTACTGGACGGCGAATGTGTACTTTAAGGCGAGGAATGGAACTTATCACCGGGTTAGCCAAGGGGGTGCTGCGTATGTGATGACATCTCTTTTTCTTTTTGGGGGTGGGGTTTAGGTTTGAGGGTGCTGTGCGTGTTGAGAGGGCTCAGGAACTCCTGGAGATGGAGTTATCATCTGAATGACTTTGCAAGGTGATTTCAATATCACTACCATGTCACTGACTTTTCTCAGGCTACAATTCAACGATAAGTTCAGTAACCAAATGACCGGTGGTACACTTGTGTACTACGTCTCCGCTTCACCCGGCTCCATTACCGCCTTCAAGCCAGTAAGTCACTCATCAATCCTCTCCCTCCCATCCCTTTCACGCCATCTATGATCATGATATTGACCACGCTTAATTCCAGGGTTTCCGTATGCTTGTTGGCGATCCTACCAAGCGCGCGGCAAACAGTACGTTGAAGTACCAGAACTGCTACCGCTGCTACACAGGACCAAATTTCGGCGGAGACGTTTCTGCTCCTTGTCAAGACGCCACGTATGTTACCTAACCTTCACTTTCTGATCATCAAGAAAGCTAATGATAAACCCAGTATTGATCATCAGGGTTTCCCACCTAAGGCTTGTGCTGGTGGAATCCGCTCCAATGTTCTCTTCCCAACGTAAGGCCCCATATGATGAATCCACGGAAACATATGCAAGTACTGTCCAACTAATCAACACCAGCTGTTGGGACGGCGTGAACCTCGACTCACCTAATCACGAAGACCATGTCGCATATCCAGTGACAGGCCCAGCAACCTTCCTCTCCCTCGGCGGCGCCTGTCCGGCCTCCCACCCCGTCCGAATCCCCCAAATCATGCTCGAGGTCGTCTGGAACACAATCCCCTTCAACAACGCAGCAGACTGGCCCACCGATGGCAGCCAGCCTTTCGTCCTCAGCCAGAATGACCCGACAGGCTACGGACAGCATGCTGATTATGTCTTTGGCTGGCAAGGGACGGCATTACAGTCGGCGATGGATACTGGTGGGTGTATGGGTGCGTCTTGTGCTAGCTTGAAGACGCAGGCGATTACGACGGCGAATACTTGTAATGTTCAGCCTGTGGTGAACGAGAATCATGATGGTTGTAAGTGGATCCTTTTTCTTTTCGCTTCGCTTTGGAGATGTTGGGGATATTCTAACAAGGTGGTAGGGATTACTTCGCTGCCAGGACAGACCTAATTGCAGATGTGGAATGTGAAGTGCGAGGATATCTTGGCGAGGAATCGAAAGGGGGTGTGAAGTGGGAAGGGTAGAGACACACTCGTTGATTGAAATTGAGAAATTGTAGTTTTGAGATGTTTGACAGCGGGCTGGAGAAGAAGCAGTTGGTTTTCTAACGTGTTACTTATGTTTCTAGAAGTTGTCAGATTAGTTGCGGTATGAATTGCTTTCTTGTTTGCAAACAATTAGTCCTGTCCTTTTTACTTTAGGAGACGTGAGGATTGTAGAAATATTGTCTATATGTAAAAGAGTTCGGCATGATATCCAGTTGAACGCTTACATCGATTTGAATGTGGAGGGAAGCAGAATGAATTGGCTGAAAGGATGGTAATGCCCAGGTGAGTTGTGAAAGGAAACAATTAATATTTGACATTCCGATTAAGGTACCTATACTATCTAATCCCATAATCGTCCGAGACTCCATTTATATGCCCCATCTATCCCAACCCAGCCTAAGTGCCTCTCTTATAAACACCACGTATACAAAACCTCCTGTGCCACCATCGTCAACTCACCGTCACCTCCCCGACTTTCTCCTGCTCAGCCTCAATCTCCGTCTCCGTCCCCAAGCTCCCAATCCCTGGACTCCCTCTCACCCTCTGTCCCTCTCCATCTGGCTCGTTAGAAGGTGTATTCTCTTCGTCTACCACCTGCAGTTTTAGAAACTTCGGCGCGTATCGACTGATCTGTCTCAACCGTGCACCATACTTGTAGAATAGGAAGGGGGTGGGCATAAATTCGACAGCTAGGAAGCCGAGTAGTGAGCCAGCCCATTTGACGCCGAGTTTGTGGAACATTTGGGTTGCGAAGAGTGCTTGAGTTGCTGTTAAAATTTTGCTCGGAGAAAAAGAGGAAGGTAAGAAAGGGGTTTAAGCGAAAGGAGGACTTACGAAATCCAGCACCAAACATAGATCTAAGAAACGCATTCCCCGCCAAAGCCGAAGCAGCAACCATCAAGTACGCGTCGATGAGATAATTCATCGCCTGCAAGAATATCGTCATGAGCCCCGCGCCCGTGAAAATTCCGCTGATGGTCGGAACCATCCAATGAACTTCAGCATCATTACCCGCCCAAGCAAGCCAGAACATCCCGATCGGGAACATCACTGCGCCGATCATCATTGCCGGTATTTTCTCCTCTGGACAGGGCATGGTGTTATTTGCCTTTAAAGCACGCTTGTATCGAGGTTCGAACGCGACGACGATACCGCAACCAATCAGGACTCCAATAATGAGAGCAATGTATGGCAGCGTTGATACGGAGGCTTTGATCCCGCGGATTTCGGCGAAGACGATGGGGTAGACTTCTAGGAAGAGGTAGAGGATACCGTAGATGAAGGCAGTGTAGAGCGTGATGAGGAGGATGGGTTCGAGGAAGAGAAGCTTGAGTGGGAGCAGCAAGTATTTACGCGTGAGATCTCTGAATTCGATGACCTCTTCCTCGGAAATATGATGAATAGCGAAATTCTTCGTCTCTTGTCGAATATGCGCTGCCCGTTTTTGGAGATTCGTTTTCAGATAGGTTTCTTCCAGGAAGAAGAGGTCTAGAAAGAAGGCATGGATGATGCCAGTTATGTATTCGATCCATCGCCAGCCAAGATAGCTTTTCGTGATGAAAGCACCAACAATGGGAGAGAGGAAAGGCCCTATGAAGACGAGCGAAGAGAAACATGTTATGGCGGTGCCTCTTGTTTCGTTGACATACAGATCTGCAAATGCTGCTCCTCCTACAACAGCGAGGGGACACGATGCAGAAACACCTGCGAAGAAGCGAGCAAGCATGAGAGTTTGAACATCTTTTGCTGCACCTGCTGCGAACATGAAGCATGTAAAGAGCCCACAAGATACTGTGATTGGCATCTTTCTCCCAAATATTTCAGAAAGCGGTCCAAAAGCTAGTGGTCCGCTTGCAAACCCGCAACAAGCCAAGGATTGCCGTTGTCCTTCCACTACCAAATTCAGCCGCTACGGGTATAACGGCTGATGAATATACGGAAGATCCCCATGAAGCTATGAAAGTGTCCCATCCTAGAACTACCACAGCTGTAACCTTTCGACGGCGAGACCATACTTTTGCATTGGCGTCGTCTTCGGGACCGGTGAGTTCGACTAGGTAATCTCTATCTTGTGCTTGTAGTGGGGGAGGAAGTCCTCTGTCTTCGCCAAGGAGGAATTCTTTATTCGATTTCGTACGCGCGGGTACTTGCGATGGATGAGGGGCGAGGTCGAACATGATAATGATATGAGTGTACTGTACTCAAAACAAAAATGGTTGAAGACCCCTCTCTAGAACAAGTATACAGAATTTTGTACAAACGAGCGTACTGAAGAGACACCCTCACGCACCAATTATGTAAAGGTATTAGTAGGTAGATTGAAAAAAGATCTACCGTAGTAATTGGAATACAAGACCCCCCCCCTTCTCTCCCATTTTGACCTCCATTATACTAGACAATTAAAGAGAATTGAGGCCGAACGGGAGAGGCTCTCCCGTTTTCAGGGCCTCTGTCATTTTGACCTGTGTTGTGCCAGATACTCACAGAGAATTAAGATCAAAACGGGAGAAAAGGGGGGTCTTGTATTCCAATTAATGCGGTAGCCCGTCGCGAGCCAAAAGGGGGGTTGAAAGCTATATGTTACAGTACCCGGAAACCCGTTGTTTTGAAGCTTATCCTCTGCGGGCCTATTATCCATACGAGCAGATGACTCTCCGTTTCCTTCCCATAACCTCGGACGATGCAGATAGCTTAGAGTTCGATTGACGGCCAGGTATTTTTAAGATTCATAATTGTGCGATTTCTCCCCAAAAGCCCGAGGTTCAGGGTGGGCGGGGGGGGGGGCGGGAAGGGGAATGAGAAAAGCTTAACTATACATGTGCGCGGTAATACGGCGACAACATAGGACAAACACTAGCATTGGCACTTGCCATACGCTAATAATACTCGTTTAAGGGTATATTGAGCATCCGAATCCAGTACATAACTTTTATACAAACGTTAGTTGAGATGCAAGGTCATTCTCTATCAGAAAAAAATGATAGAAACATTTCATTTCTTGTATCGATGATTTCGAATATGAGCAGCGTTTTATTCAACCGGTCGAATCTGAAAGACTTGGCCAATTAGTCCGTTGAATCGTTGATTGACCAAGTGGGTGTTATACCGGTATTGACGAGAATCTGAGATTGGTCAATTGGGTCTAATAGATAAGGGTTTCCCCTCTTCCCAGTAGTACTCGGCCGAGCAAGAGCCTCATTGTGCCAGGCCATCTAAAATAATGAAAGTCAAAATGGCAATGCAGACAAACCAAGATAAGACACACTCCCAATTCTGAACTTAACTTTCTCAAAACTTTCTCATACCGTATAGCAAATAAAGGTGTCAGTTGGGAGAGAGGGTGGTTATATATCCTTGCCCGTGAATTGTCAATTTGCCGCATGCACTCGAAAGCAACACGACATCTATCATGTTAGCCACTCTCCGCATACACCTTATACCATATTTATAGTGGAAAAGGTGGTTAATACGTCTCTCTGTCCTGTCTGTTCGTCTTGGCGCAAAAGTTGACATTTCACGGGCAGGGAGATAACCCTACTTTGGTTGCCAAGAGAGACGTACTTGTCAAATTATTCTGTATTTCATTGGCTGACGAATATGGCACATCATGTTGATACATGCAATGGATGTTGACCATCTCAACTGGCCTTCCTGGAAGTCACAGGCCATGCTTTTTGCTCCCCCGAATGAACGCCCATAACTCCGGTTCTCATGAACGACGTCGACAAATACCCTCTCCGCATGAACCTAAACGCATAACCGGTAGCTTGCATAGCGTCCAGCCGTCTCGGATTTTCTGATGATCTTTACCACCTGCCCTCTTCTCAGACCAAGATATCGCGCGACTGGGTCGGTCATCTGAATACGGGGAAGCTGGGTATCTTTCAGACGGTATCTAGCCAACAAGGCGGTCTTCTCCTCTTTGCTCAATAAAACGTGTTTGGGAACCAGCTCGTGGTGAGTGATATTGACCAGCAAATCCTGTTCGTGGAAGGTCTCGATTCTCGTTTCGGATGCCACAGCGGGGATAATCTTGAGAGCAGAAGGAGTAATGTTCACGCTCGTGACGAGAATACCTGTGTGAAAGTGGTTCGAGTTGAGGTGTTGCGCAAATCCTCTCATTTCCTTAATACCAACATTGTCTTTCTCGAGAAATTGAACATGAATTGGGCCAACATCTGGCGGCGGAGGGTTAGGGTTGTGTTCGGTGGCGGGAGTGGAATATCGCTGGATCATGGCTTCGCTAGGGTGGGCAGAGAAATTCATGTTGTTTTTGCTGTTTGCAGGTTCTTTGTCAGCCTTCTGATGCTGGTGTTCAATCATGAATGGCAGCGTAGGAGCAGCAGCAAGTTTGCGCCCAACTTCAACTTACGTCGCATGGCCATCGTTGGTGGTATGGAGCCTCTTGAATTCCTCGAGCGAAATCCGTACTTCTTCATCTGCCAACGTATATCCTCGGTCCTGCACCATCTCCTTGACCGTTCGCCATGCGCGCCAGAGTCGTGCTACTTCTCGATCGCCTGCCTCCCGCTGCTTTGCCTGGCGATCTTCGTCGTTCATGATGCGCCTCCTGGGGTGACTTTGGCAGCAATTCCCTTGAAATAAGTGCGCAATATGGTGGTGTAGCGGCGGAAGGAGAGTGTAGTTGTGAGAGGTGGAAGAGGTTAGTGTGAGTTGGGTGGTGGGTGGTGGTGGTGGGAACAAAGACAACGGACGAGGTCGCGGGAGGTTAGCTTTGGATGAGGCTGCAGGACTTTGAGAAATTTCTTGCGCTAAAAGTCAGTAAGTTCCGCCTTGCGCTGCGCTAATGGTCTCTAAGCGACGCCGCACCCGCAGCCCACAGCACAAGCCGACCACCGGAATTTTCTCAAGTCGGTATTTGGAAAGGTGTTCTTGCACAGGTGAATCCGAAAAGTTCCCACGACACGAACCACGCACAAGTTATTCACTTACCTTGTGTGAACCCTCAACCCTCCAAACCTCTTGTCCTCCCTCCCAGGACAACCCTCAATCCTCCATCTCCATCCAATTCCACCCATCTTGGTGTCTCTCCCCGACAACAATTCATCATGGCCGACGTCGCAACCCCTTCTGCCATTGATGGCAATGTCCAGAAGAAGAAGGCCGAATTTGTGAAGCCAGAAAAGCCAGACGAGGCTACATACAAGGCAGCACTTGCCAAAGCCACCAAGGAGCATGCTGCATCCATGGAAAAGTTTGTAAGAGAGCTCTTTTCCTTGACTTCTAGCATGGCGCGGCGTCGCATAGCTATCTTGAAGCAATTGCTGGCAACTTGGACTGACCCGAACTACAGAATGCCGTCAAAGCAAAACTTGACATCACCAACCCCAATGCCAACAAGGACTCTCCCACCAACAAGCGCTACAATGAAATCCAAGAGGAGATCAAGGAAATTAGGAAACAACAGGGTGAGGGCAAGTCGGGGCGCACACAAATTATGGACAAAGTCAGAAAGCTAGAAGAAAGTCTGCATGCTGAGATGAACAACGTCAAAACCGCCCGCAGCAAGCTAAACTTCAAAGGTTTAGAGGACCTTGATCGCGAGATTGGCCGATTGGAAAAACTAGTTGATGGGGGCATGATGAAGTTGGTGGATGAGAAGAAGGCATTGGCCGAGATCTCATCCCTCCGAAAACAACGCAAGCAGTTTGCCGGATTCGAAGATTCTCAAAAGTCCATTGACCAAAAGAAGGCCGAAATCAAAAAGCTCAAGGACAGCATGAATGACCCGGAATCAAAGGCACTAAGCGAGAGATACAATAAACTCCAAACCGAGTTCGCCGAGCTCAAGGCCCAGAGAGACGAAGTGTATAAGAGCAAGAACACTCTTTTCGATGAGAGAAACAAGCTCAACGCTGAACAAAAGGAAAAGTTTACCGCCATGAAGAAGATTAAGGATGACTATTTCAACCAGAACCGTGCCATTCAAAAATACGAATATGAGGCACGCCAAAAGGCTCGTGAGCGCCGAAAGAATGAGCAGGAGGCCTACAACAAGGAAAAGAAGAAGGAGCGTGCTCAACAAATGCTCACTGAGGCTAGTGAGAAGGCCTACTTGGATGAAATCAGACGAGCACAGAGTCTGGTTCAATTCTTTGATCCCTCATTTAAGCAAGAAAAGGCGCCACTCCAAGCACCCTCTGGACTTGAAGCCTCCGCACAGCGTACTGTTGATGGTTCAGGACTTAAGGGCGTTAAGGTTGTTCGCAAGGAAGAAGAGGACTACTTTGCTGGTATTAGTGGCAAGAAGAAGGGAAAGAAGAACAAGAAGCCTGTCGAGTCGCCTGCTACCCCTACTGCTGCCAAATTTAACTGCCCACCTGCCGTCATGGAAGATTGTGCTGCTATGGGAATTGACCCTCCAATGAGTGCTGCTGATATCTCAGCTGTCTTGGAGAAGGTTAAGGCCAAGTTGGAGCATTGGAAATCCGACCAAGAGGCCCAAACACAAAAGGTTAGTCAAAAAGTTTGCCCAGGCATGAAAATGCAAGCTAACCCCTTCTCTAGAACATCGCCAAGGCTAAGAAGGAACTCGAGCGACTTGAGGCTGAAGAGTCCGAGTCCCCAGCTCCTACTCCTGCTGCTACCAACGGTGCTGCTCATGGCGAGACCAAGGCCACTGCTGGTGTTGATGATGGAGGATCTGTCGCAAACGAAGTCGAACTCATCAAAGCCGCTGACGCTGATGTTGTCGCCGACCTCAAGGATGCTTCCCTCGAGGACAAAGAGTAAATAAAATACCCGACACCTCGCCATATCAAAAACTCGCCTTTGGCCTGATCGCATCTCCACCTACGCTCAACCCAAATCCCGCTTCCTTCATAATTTTCATTGCAAAAAGTTAGCCCATCATCAACGGCCTCTATTAATTTTCTTTTCGCGCATGCGTATTCGCAAGGGCATTTGCATAGGGAAAAAGACATGTGGGGCGACAGAGACACAAAATTTCACAAAGTACTTATGGGCATTAGGTTGCATATTCTTGCCTGTATTTTATGGAAGGACTTTATTTTCAGGTCGTCCATTTTTTTTTTCGCATGGACGTTTTCTTTTTCTGAGCGGGCGCGTGGCTGTGGGAAGCCTTTGGGATGGGCGTGATGTCCCTCGAGTGATAGTGGAGAGAAGCGAAGACAGTTGGATGGTTTGATCTGATTGGCGATGTGGTCGGAGAGATAGAGAGGATGGTGGATTTGGTTGATTTGCATGGCATTCATGGCTGGTCTTTTCAGACTGATGATGATGCGTGCGTAATAGTTGATCAATGGAGAATAATTTCCAATCACTTCTCGGTGCTGCTTCCAATATTCCTGTGTGATGTGTGCTTCTTCAGCTTCGAGGCTCCCTTCATGATCTCAAGTTGCCAGCCAGCACGCATTCTTTCCTGTTTTCTAACCCTCGCCTGATTTTTTTTCTAGGGCTCGACATGAATAAGGGTAGGCGATCGAGAAGGGGGGGGGGGGGGTCGTCCCCGGGTAACCATTCCGCGATCTCCGGGTAAGGACTTGGAAGGATTTTATTTCTTGGTTATCTCGCGAATAACCTCCCCCCGAAAAAAAAAATCGTCGACGGGTAACCTAGTTGTGCAGCCAAACTATATCCCAAACTAAAATCAATGTGAAAGCTTGGATACCTTTCCTCCCCTTCCCTTCCCTTCTCCATAACCTGTGAAAGCGAACTGTCAACTTTCTTTCACTATGTAGAATCTGAGCTCAGGTGGGGCTACGTATTGACGCTACTGTACACAAGAGACAAGGATTCTTATTTCACTCCCTCGTTAAGTCTATTTCGAGAGTCGGGAGTTCTCCGAGTGGGGGAGAAGAACACGCTCTACTTTCTGACCAGATCTTGCTTTTTGCTACACTGCAATTTGAGGCTAGCGCTGTGGTTTTGCTTTTCAAATTCAAGGAAAAGTGAACATCTTCGTGGGGGTTTTTGTTTTACGCTTCAATGCCGGAATGAAAAAGACTCGCTCTCATTTTCACAATTCTATACAAGGAATCTACTTTATCACGATTCTACTATCAATCAAACTCTAGCGAGCGTACTGTACTTCAAAGTGAAATGAAATACAGTATAGAATATGAGATACGGTATCAGCAGCACCTCTTCTAGCTAGTACATCTACTTGGCACATGATAAATGTATGGTGTTCCAAGGTACGTCACGGTATTCAATCTCCCTTCTACCGTATTAATTGGTTTAGAGCGCCACCCCCTCCCGTTTTTGATCTTATTGTGCCAGACTATTAAAGAGAATTAGGGTTATCGGGAGAGTTTCTTCTGTGAAGAACCCTCTCCCGAAAACCGAGCCTGTTATTTTGAGCCTTGTTGTGCTAGGGTATTTAAGAGAATGGAGGTTAAAATGGGAAAGGGGTGGCGCTCTAAACCAATTAATACGGTGTCAATCAAATTCCAACGAATATACTGTCCTTCAAATCGAACCGAACCACAGAACACGAGATATTGTATTAGCAGCACCTCTTCAACCTAGTACATCTACCTGCCACAGTGCCACATGACAAGTATATTGTGTTCCAAAGTCACGGTATTCACATCTCCCTTCTGCGTGAACAGGTTCCGAAAAAGCCACTACACTATCCCCTCTCCTCTCCCCCCATCCCCTCTCAATCACCCTCTCCCCCCTCCCCTTCAATATATCAACCCTTCCTCGCGTAAACCTTCCTTCCCCTTCCCCCTTCCCCCTATCCCTTCCACCCTCCGACTATTCGGATTCTGCTGTACCTACTTAACTATCCTGTAGTCCTTAGTTTCACAATATGCTACTGCAGTCAACGTCGATGCTCCCACACCAACTATCTCTTACCCAAACAACCTCTCGCCCACACAACCACTCCACTTAGGCATTCCAGCAGTCCGTATTCTCGCGTATGTACAGTACAGCAATGTAATTCTCGCGTAGGTACTGTCTGTAGTCAGTCTGATGTGTCGTGCTGTTGTGTAAGCAGACTCAAGTCAAATCAAGTCATCGAATCGAGAATCGTATCGAGGCCAAGAGATAGGTAGAAGGGAATGCGTGTAGTACGTGACACGTGGCACAGCGTTCTCAGAGATCAGTTAACCAGTCCAGTCCGTTATTCAGTCAGTCCAGGCGAAAAGGGGGTGAGTCGAGAGGATTGCGAACCGAGAGGTAGGTTGCCTTCTTTTTCCTAATCTGGAAATTCTGGGGAAGGCCAATGTGCAAAGTGCAAAGGAGGTGATGGACAAGAGAGAATTGAAACATGAAATAACCCGAAATGACACGTGAGTTCGAAGAGAGACATGGGGTCTCAATTTTGTGATCATGTGGGTTTCCGCATTGGGTGTACAGTATCATCCATTCAAATCTCTCATTCATTCATCCATTCAAATCTCAATTCTGATCAAATTATCATTCTCCCCATATCCCACCGTCTCCCCCTTCTTCCTCTACCCAACAAGCCCCCCAGCTCAACTCAAAAGAACACCACCCCATTTAATCTCATAGCTATGTCCAAGATTCAAGCCAACCAAAATTTCGTCATGAAAACCATAAACAAGAAAGTATAGGGCGGTCGTTATATAGATTACGTAAGAATAACCAGAAGGAAACGCGGTAGTGGTGGTGAAGAGGAGTTGTATCCCAAGGCGCCCTGTGCTATGCTGTTTGATATGCAAATTTCGTCGTTGGCCCGCCCATTCGTATCTGGCCGGGAGTCCCATTCGTATGTTCAAATTCCCGCTCTACGGGTGTGATATGGTATTGCCGGCAAACGTTCCTGGCCCATTCATAAATTTCAATCAAGTCGTAAAATTCGTAACATCGTCCAAGATCTCTCTTCCATCATCGAATCTCCCTCAGCTCTTCTCCAATCCCCCTCTCCTGTGGCGAATGAAATTCCAATTTTTGAAAAACGTATCCCCCCTCTCTCACTTCAATAATTGGTATGCCCATGGGGTGGGACATAGCCGTACCCAGGCCCACCCCCAAAAGCAGTAGCAGGACGTCTCGGGAGGCCCATGGGCGGCGGAACTGGCGCAGCGGGTCTCTCTCTGTCCCTCCTTTCCCTTTCCCTCTCCCTCCCAATACTCCTTCTCCTATCCTCCCTATGCCCTCTATCCACAACAGGAGGTTCCCGAACCCTAACCTTCCTATCCCTCACAGCACCTCCGCCTTGAAGTGCACTCAGTGGAGGATCCCGTACTCCAGGCTCGTCGTCTGATGGTAGATTCAACTCTACCAAGCCATAGAAATATTCCAGGACCTCGGGGTATCGTTGAACAGACGCCTTCCAATCCTCATCAATGCCTCTTTTTAGGTCTGCCTCTGCAGCTGCGATCTCGGAAGGGTGTGGTCGAGCATTGTAGTAGTAGGCGGCACGCTCATTTATGCGGTGGATGTGTTGGGCGTGGAAGTCTTTGCGGCGGGTAGTAAGCATGCTGAAGTAGGACAGGATGTAGTCTTGGGCGTGGCCTCGAACCCAAGTTCTGTCATAAGTTAGAGGATTTGCTGGCAGTAATTGAGAGAACCGCATAGGCCTATCAAGTTGCTCGGAAGCAACTCAGAACAGGGAGGGGAATAGTAAAGAAGGGCCGTACCTGATATCATTGAAGACCGAAGTCATCATCCTCTGCTCTGCTTGCCGCACCGCTATATCCAAGCCCTTTGCTTCACACTCACATTGTGCTAAAGCCGGCTGGCTGCAAATAGCACAGTCTGGATCCATGATCTTGACCGGCTTGTGTGATCTGGTATGTTTAATCAACATGATTTCTGGGCGCAAATATGGCATCGATGTAGGTAGAGAGTATGAGTGAATATAGAGAGGTGGGGATGAAACATAGGCTAAGTAACTAGGTACGGGAGCGGATGACGGTTGTCAAAGCCAACAAAGAGAGGCTTGGAGAGGAACTGGTTCTTGTAGAGTATGCCAATCGGATTGGAGAACCCATGATTGAGGGGGATGATGAACGACTAGGCGAGCCGATGAAGAGGGTCGAGCACAGGGAAAGGGGAGGGAAGTGTGGGAAGGAAATCGATCACCCACCTAAGGACTGGGGAGGCGGTTGTTAAGATCACGCTGTGCCTCGAGCTGGTCTGGAGCTACGGTCCAGTGATGTAGGCGTGACGTGCATACAAGGGGAAACGGTATAGATGAGGGAGGTAGATGGGTAGTAGCAGGAGCAAGATGAGAGGAAGGGGGCTGGAGCCGTGGGGTTGAGCAGTGGGAGCAAGTAAGAGGATGGGGGAAGTTCAGGGAAGAAGCATGAAGGTATTCAGACCGCAAGAAGAGCGGGATTCTGCCACGCCATGACAGACATGTCGTAGCATCGAGCTTTTGACCATGTTGGGCTTAGGGTGGGAAGGCCGGGGGATGGCCCAAGCAGCGAAAGAGAAGAGGGGAAGCGGTTGGGAGTGGAGGACCGAGGGATCGCCTCGAGCTGCTTTTGCCCCAGAGTGCTGGCTGCGAGGTCTGCGAGTCGGATCGTGGGTTGAGATCGTGGCTCGAATGGCTTCGCATCGCGTGCGCCGAAGGGGGTTTGGAGAGGGGGGCCAGCGAGGAGCACCAGCGCCCAGCAACAAGGAGCGTATTAGCGGGTCTGCAGGCGAGGACAGGCGAGGAAAATGGTGGGTGTTCTGGGTATCACATCCCATATCCAGGCCCTCCGGTTGGTGAGACGGCGATGGGGCACCGATGCAACAGAGAGGACGAGCATTTGCAGCAGCGAAGGGCAGTCAGGCTAAGACCGACGAGAGTAGCAAAGTCGTTCTTTTGGATGTTTTCATGGGGGCAAGCCCCCAAACCCCCTGAGCTCGCTACGCTCGAAGCAGTGAAGACATGTTTGTGTTGAGTAGAGGTGCAAAGTGAACACAAAGGTTGGAAGTGAAGAAAGTACAGCAATAGAGCGCAGCGAAGACGGCCTCCACGGCAGTGGCCCCCGGAGGGCCAGCGGAGCGTCACTACGATTACTTACCTCACTTACTCGAGTATGTGCCACTGATTCTACTCAGGGGAAGGAATAGATACGGAAAACCTGCCAGAGTTGCAGAAGATGACCGCCTCTTCTCCAGCACGCAAAGCCGCGAACCTACTAGATGCTCTGAATACTGACCGACTCCTCTACAGTGCATCGCTAGTCGCAACACATACATTACAGTGCTGACGGGCTATAGACAGCGCAGAAGAGCCGCGTCTGGAAATCTCTTCACCGCTTCTGTGGCGCTCTTTGGCAAAGATGGGAGGCCAGTGAGGCCAGTATAATCGTGTGCATGTCGGCAAAGTTCGGTCTTGACGCAACACCCAGATCTGACGTGGGCGGTTCCATCTGCCGTAGAGATGAGGCTGCAAAATCCGCTGTGGAGGGTCAGGAACGGCGGATAAATGACTTGATCAGGATGAGTGGTCCAAGGTGCGTGTTGTGATGTGGGATGTGGTAGCAAGTGACAGCAAGTCCAAGGTCTTGTGGGAGTTGAGACGAGACATCGCGGAAAATGATGCGCCACCATGGGAGTACGGTGACCAGGAACCGGGTATGGCGTCGTTAGTATCAAAAGCTCCCAAAAATAATCCAGGAACCTGCCCACGAACGTCCAACTCTTCCTTACGAGCATGCCGCCACGATGTTCCGCTCTGCAAGGCACCTTGACGCCGTTCCTGTACCCCGTGTTTTTTAAACAAGCAGCTAAGAGAAGCTCGAGATGTTTACTAAACTCTTTCCAACGGCGCAATGAGAGCACAACCTCCACCACAACCACCGATGTAGATTCAGCAACCCAAACCTTCGAGGAAGGGTCACATCTCAATCCTCCTCCTACCGATTATTCGAGAACTATATTCAATGATAAAGCGACTGTGACGCTGTATGCGGGCTCAGGTGGCCACGGCTGTATTTCGTTTCTCAAGGAGAAATTTATTGCCGCGGGACCTGCGAATGGAGGTGATGGGGGAAGTGGTGGCAATATCTATATACAGGCAGTACGAGGCGAGACAAGTTTGCACAAACTTGCGCGGCGGAATATCCTAAAGGCTGGTCGTGGGAAGAATGGACAAGGTCGGACTCGAGGAGGGGAGAGGGGAGACGACATCGTTGTGCAAGTCCCAGTCGGCACCATCGTGCGGGAAATCGAGCGCGTGGATCCAGTCTCTATCGAAGAACAGAAGCAAAAGCTGGAGGCCGGAAAGGCAGAAGGAGCGGACTCAAAGGGGCCATGGAAATGGAGCCGTGATAAATGGTTACTTTATCCAGCTACGACTCCGGAAGAAATTGCTACTGCAGAATTTCCAGCTCTCCCAAGAGCGAAGAGATCTGCTCTGGCAAGTTCAGCAGTGAAAGCGCCAATTGCCCTCGATTTGAGTGTTCCAATGGAAAAGCCGCTCTTGCTAGCAGCAGGGGCAGTGGGAGGACTGGGAAATCCTCATTTCGTTACCAAGACTGCACCACGGCCCAAATTTGCTACCAAAGGAGAAGGGGGAATGATGGTTACATTGGAATTAGAATTGAAACTTCTAGCGGATGTAGGACTTGTTGGGCTCCCAAACGCTGGAAAGAGTACACTTCTAAGAGCCATGAGCAAAAGCCGAGCACGAGTTGGAAACTGGGCATTTACAACACTCCAACCAAACATCGGAACTGTGGTATTAGACGACCACCATGGCCGTCCAGCCGCAAAATCGACTTTTGAAACTGGAGAACCGAGGACAAATTTCACCATCGCTGATATCCCCGGTCTCGTCAAAGACGCACACCTGGACCGTGGCTTGGGAATAAGTTTCCTCCGCCACGTCGAGCGCGCTCGAGTCCTAGCCTTCGTCATTGACCTCAACGCCGGCGATGCAGTCAAAGCCCTTACCGCCCTCTGGAAAGAAGTCGGCGCCTACGAACGGATGAAGATCCAAGAAGAGAAAGAGAAGAGCGACCCCCTCGTCGAATGGTCACCCTTCACCACCTTCGAAGAAGCAGAGCGTAACCAACCCGAAACCATCATCATCAACCCCGGTGGGCCTACCTTTGAGAATCCATTAGGCCCGGAAATCCCTAGCATCGCTGATAAACCGTGGTTTGTGGTTGCGACCAAAGCTGATTTGCCGGGCACTCAAGAGAATTTTGCGGCGCTGCAAGTTTATTTGGAGAGGGTTGGGAGGGGAGAGTTGGAACATCCTAGTGGGCAGGAGAATGTTTGGGGTGGGGGGGTGGAGGCGGTGCCGATTAGTGCTATTCATGGGCATGGGACGAAGCAGATTCGAGATCTGATTGTGGATCTTTTGGAGGCGTAGAGCACTTGTACATGTGTATCTATACTGTAGCATCTCTTGTAAATTATGTCTTGATATGTACAAAACAGAGAGCAAAATGTATTTTATTACGCTGAGGAACTTTTGTACAATTCCTGTCATCGTAACAAATAGTTCACTCACCCTACCTCTTGTGAAACTCGGTAATTTTGTCATTCAAGCAACGAGTTTGTGATGAGAGCCAAAAAAAAAATTGGCATTGGAAGAGCACATGCTATCTATATCTAATGAGAACCCCCAGAGAAAGGCTGGTTTAGTAGAGGGTAAACTTGAATACCTGCCGCGAACACGGCATAGGTCATTATTTCCTCCCACGATCAAGACCGAATCGCACTTGCGACTTCCCTCTTCCCTTCCGCCTTTTCAAACCAACAAAGCCCCAATACCTCTCAGCAGCAAATCATCTATCCATCCACGTTTCTCCCCTCCTTCCCAACACCCGTACTCGTGCAATCCTAATTCTCAAATTAGCATCAATTCCGCTCCAAAACATAATTGCTCCGCGAAGAATGGATTGGAAAGATTTTCAGAACGGGGTTTTTCTCTCAGGCTACACGATATTTTAAGGTGCATCTCGACGAGCTGGGATTATTCGGGCCTCAAGGCCCTTTGTCATCATGAAATTTGGAGGGAGGAAGAGGAAGAGAGAGGATGGGGAAGGAGGATTTACCTGTGTGGGTTGTGTGGAAGGTGGTTTGGATTGAGGGAGAAGTTTTGAGGTTCGCGAAGAAATAAATATTCGTCGGGAGCTGGTCTGTGCGTGGAGTTCGGCGGTAGGGTAACGCCGATGATATGAACAGGGTAGCTTGGATGTTAAGGGGGGTTGTTATCGCACAAAATCATTACGATTCTTTAATTAAAAATCGAACCCTTATTCTACAGTCAACGGAGCCAAGCCAATAAGCATTCTCTGTAATCATAGTTAATACAGTGTACGATTATTCTGCTATTTCATAGAACCCCAGAGCAAATGTTCGTATTCTACGATTTTACCCTTACAGTGGGATAACACTTAACGATATCTTATCCTATCAACGCTTCACAAGGATTTTGAATGATATGTGCGCTCACGAGACTAGTGAATGAGTGGGGTGCAATAGCTGGTGATTAAGTGGAGGGGTGTGATTGTTATATTGCATCTTTGAGTTGGAGGTGCGACGGAAACTATTTCTTGTTAATTAAGCAAGGGGGTGAATCTGAAGTTGCGAGTATATTCCTTTGTCTTTACGTTATCCTGAGTTAGCCGGTATTAGAAACGATCTGGTTTTCACTAACAGTAGCACGGTTTACTGCCCAAGATGCGTTCTCTCTCTCTCTCTCTCTCTCTCTTTTTCCCACTTACCACCACTGCTGCCGACCTATTCGAAAATTAGTTCAAAGTGTTTGGGGAATGCCATAGCACGAAAATAGGAGAAATGAACTGTTTCGTCGATCCTATTCTTCGCTATTAGCTTAAGTTCATAGTAGTTTAGAAATTGAATTTATTAGGAAGTTTCAAGGATTTCCCGGGGATGCAATTTAAATGATGTACTTTAATAGAATAAGTGTTGAATTTATATTTCACTTCATCGAAACATAAACCTCATTATTGTATTTGCATTTAAAAGAGAACTCTAAATTTTTGGCTCTTGTTGCATATCGCTAGTTTTCCCCGTCATGTTCAATTCGTAGAAGAGCTAAAATCTTTGGCACATGTCAAAACTCGCTAGTGTCTTTCGAGTTTCTGTTGCACGTCGCTCGATTCGTCATGTTCGCTTCGCAGACCGGTAATCTTGGCTTGTACTACTACAGTAGAGGCCGCTACAGCATCGGTTGAACTCGCGACTACCAGTGTTGAAATAAAAAAGGAGTTTATTCAGTGCAGCGAGCCCAGAGTCCGGGAGCTTGTCCTGATAGGAAGTTCAATCTCATTACTCCGTATTATATGGTGAATAGTATCGACGAAAATGTGTTTTTCCTGGGCAATGATTGAAACTTAATTTCCCGGAAAGTACGAATATACTTGACTTGGAGTTTTCATTCGTTGACGACTACAATAGACCTACCCACGAACTCAAAAGACGATATGTTTTTTGAGCGCCGAGAATTCGCCATGGACCAGTAAGCCAACCTACTGTATCTTGAGGTAGGTACCATGGTGATGAGGTTTGTTGGCGCGTGTAGTATATCGTGCTGCTGTTGTATGGATCCAAGACATCCTCATACCCCATTTACAAAATCTGTCGTACCGTACGAGGGGTAGAATATTACTCTGTGGTTTGGTGGCTTCGTATCATTTTGCATTTTCCATTCACCTTTGTAGACCTGCGATAGCACTCCACTCCCACGTCTTCGTCGCAGATGCGCAACCCAGATGCGCAACCCTACTCGAGCTCCCATGATCTTCTCGATCTTCGCTCAATCCCCCGTATCCCGCCAGTCTATCTACAATTAATTGGCATTCATATTCAAGTCGGACGCACACCCTCTTCCTCCTCGAACGAACGACCTACATCTTCGACTGGGATCCTTGATGATACACCCCTGCACTGTGTTAGATTCTCACCAACAACGGACTTGCCAGTATCCAATTCTTGAACGAAGTAAGGCTGAGACATTCCCACAGCCAAGATCGACAAGAATTCATCATTACGAGATCTAGATGGCTGGGCAGCCCTACACTTCGAGGCGGGGTTTGCCAATATCGCCAAGATCGAGACACAAAGTCAATTGAGGACTACCTAGCGATCGACACATAAGCTTTGAGTCAAGATGCTAAGCTTCTCAAAGCTCAGGTGTCTTGCCAGTGCTCGTATTCGTCGTAGGGCTGGTTCCACTATATTTGGTTTCTGGAATTCCAACGTCACTCCAAGTCAATACTTTTGCAACCACCAGCGACGTTGAATAAGTTTAGCTAGCACGTACCAAAAGAGCTTCGCTTTTCGTTTATGATTACACCCTAGCCGCTGCTCTTTCGACATTCCTCCTCATGCGAGAGAACAGAATCGGAAAAAGAAAGCGAAGTGTTCGTCAGCCCACCGCTGTCGAGGCTTGAGAGTCGTCATGGAGTCTTAAGCGAATGTTTCGAAACAACCAACCTACCACATTTACGACAAGCTCAAAAATTTTCACTTGAGCATTTGCAGCGAAGAACCCCAAAAAAAACGGGAGGAAGTTCAACTCAGTCTTCATCCCCCTTTGATCGCCTCTATCGCAGTTTTCTAGAAGTCGCATCATCATCGATCGTATCGCCCGATTTTCGACGAGGTTCGCATGACGTCCATAGAAGAAATTATGAGTGCTTCTACGGAGTATGGATGGGTCGGCTCCTGGCCGAAACCCCTTAATACTGAGCGTTAAAAGCCAGGACTGGTAAAAGTCCACTCAACCGCATCCGTTTCGTTTGAAGTCGACCGACATCCAATCATAATTTTGCGATTTTATGGCTCGGGAGCTCGAGGGCGACAAATGAGTGGACAGGATTTCCGGCGAGTTTTGTCAACCCTTCATTTCCATGAATTCCGAAGGATCGCGGGCGCATCAATGCACGAAATTGACTACCATGTCGTCAGCACCCATGTTTCGAAGATATTTCTCCGTTCGGTAGACCCGCCTATTGTTCGGAAACCTGCCGCTTTTGGGAAAGAAACAATCTATATGAGTGGACTAAGCGATATCGCCGCACGCACTCGCGCGTCTAATCTCACCCCCTCGGAAAAACGATAGCGCCGCCCGCCTTCCAAGCATGATTATGGAGAAGTTCATCTGAACTTTACCATCTATCTGATGAAATAAGCATCTCAAGCTTTGCCTCCAAGGACCAAGAGAAGCGCCCAGACCCAAGTTCTTCAAAGCTTTGAGCGTCCATGGAAGCGAAAGCGGACCAACCAACGAGCTCCGGCAGATGGAAACGTACAAATCTGATCGCAAATTGTCCTTTGTAATCTATTTATCCATGCACAGAGCCTCCCAAAATGTCACGACGGGTGGGCTTCCAACCACATTCATAGCTTCAGGGGCATGGAAACAAGCAAATGTGGAGAATGGAAACGGTGGGTACTTCCCCATCATCCACTTCATTTTACAAGTTGTATATAACGAACTGGTTGGCCATGCTCTTCACTTCTCTTTTTCTCTCCATCCACACACTCCTTCACGTTCTTTACAGATCACCACATTCTTTTCCCATCTCTTGAATATCTCTTCATCGATTGAAGCCGGCAGATATTCTTGACTTTCACCCCCTGAAGCAAACACTATCACACCGCTGCGCGACGAATTGATTCAATAAACTTCAAAACATGTCTTTCTCAAAGATTTCCGCCGTTGCCGGCGCTCTTACTTTCGCGGCCAAGGTTGCTGCACATGGAACCGTTACAGGCAAGCCAAGAACCTCGCGCAAAGCCGAGCACAGTTAACAGTTACAGGTATTGTCGCTGATGGTGTGTACTATGAAGGCTACAGCGCCAACTTCCAGTACATGTCAACCGCACCAGTTGTTTCTGGATGGTCAATCCCAGAAGATACTTCAAACGGTTACATCAGCAATTACACTTCCCCAGATATCATGTATTCCACATTATCAAGCATTCTCCTACCGTATAATCACTGACATTTTTTTTAGATGCCATTTGGGAGCGACCAATGCACAAACTAGCGCAACTGTTTCCGCCGGAGGTATCGTCGAGATGCAATGGACCGCCTGGCCATCATCTCACCACGGCCCAGTCATTGGTATGTCTTCATCTATCCCCATTCTTTTTGACAAATGCCTAACAAGAACTAGACTACCTGGCTAAGTGCGCAAACGACGACTGTACAACCGTTGATAAGACCACTTTGGAGTTCTTCAAGATCGATGGTGTTGGATTACTTGATGATACTACCGTTCCAGGAACTTGGGCATCAGACACTTTGATCGCCAACAACAACTCTTGGGCTGTTACTATCCCAAGCGACATTGCACCAGGAAACTATGTGCTCCGTCATGAGATTATCGCACTTCACAGTGCCGAGGAGCTCGATGGTGCTCAGAACTACCCCCAGGTTAGTACTCGCCTGCTCGCCCATATCATTATCTTTCGAACCTGAATACTAACTAGCCGATAGTGCTTCAACTTGGAGATCACTGGATCAGGAACTGCTTCTCCAAGCGGTACCCTCGGAGAGGCCTTGTACACCGACACTGATGCCGGTCTCTACGTCAACATCTACAGCTCCCTTGCTTCATACGATGTTCCAGGCCCAACTCTCTACTCAAACGCCATCTCTATGAGCCAAACTCAGCAACCATCCGCTACTGCCATCGCTCCTAGCGCCACCTCAGGAGCGGTCGTTGCCGTTTCCGCTGTTGCCACTGCTGCCGCTACTTCTGCTGCCCAGGCTACCACATCTGCTGTTGCCTCTGCATCTGTTGCCGCCAGCTCTGCCTCTTCTGCCGTCTCCGCCGTTGTTACTGCTGCCCCAAGCGTCTCCGCAGCTGCAAACGTCGTTTCCTCTGCCAGCAGCAAGAAGTCCAAGTCTGCCTGCAAGGTTAAGTCTTCCTCAGCGGGTGTGGCCAGCGTTAGCAAGGCACCAGCCTCTGTCGCACACGCTGTCACAGTAACTTCTTCCGTATATGAGGATTTCACCACCAGCGTCACCGCTGCCGCCGAGAAAGCTACCTCTGTTGAGGCCGCCTCTGTCACTATCGCAACCACAGCTGCCGCCACTCCTGAGGCTTCATCCACCAAGGCCGTCTCCGGATCTACCAGCACAGCCCCAGCTTCCACCTCCGATTCCAGCAGCGCTCCATCAGGCACTACCCTCAACACCCTCCTTAGCTGGCTCTCAAGCTTCTACAGCGCCAACAAGGATACTACCTACAACGGTGATTCCACTGTCGCCCGTCGAAACCACGCTCGTGATGTTACTGCCATTCCTTCTGGTGTCGCCGCTCCATCTGGAGGATTTGCTGCTCAATCGGGTGGCTTCGCTGCTCAATCCGGCGGCTTCGCTGCTCCTTCCGGCTTTGGTGGAAACGGACACAAGGGCGCCCAAGGAACTGGATCTGCCTTTGCCCGCCCCACAGGATCTTTCTCCAACGGCTCAGCACGCGGATCTGGTGTTGCCTCAGCTGGCGCCGCAAAGGCCACTGGACACCACGGATCCGGTGGACACGCTCACCACAGTGGCTCTGCTGGTAGTGCTAAGCCTACCAACGCCTTCTCCGCCGGTTCCGCAGCCCCAAGCGGTCTCAACGGAAAGTTCAGATTGAGCAACTAAGTGCAATCCTTTTCGCAACGGTGCTTCAACCTATTCTTTGATATGAAAACATGGATCGATGCCAGATATTCATGATATGTGTTCTTTTGTTTCTTGTATATATATACCAACCGTATAAACGCAACGCACACCTTTGTGCTATTCTTGATCTCAAATACCTATTTTCGTGTAGATATGGTATGTTTTTGGAGTTTTCTGAGCGCCTGAGGGCGGGATCGGATACTTGGTTCTGAAGGGAATTCAAAAGCGTGTTTTCTCTGTTACTATTACCTACCTATATCTGCCTTTGATTTGCAATTGTGACTTTGTTTGTGACTGTACTTTGGTTTTTGTGGTGCGCTTTATTCCTCTGAATGTTACAAGTACGTTTTTTAATGTAGAGTTGAGACTGACGCGATGTGTGGTCTTTTTCAGCTCCGCTCTCCCTCAAGGGCAGTTGCGCCTTGGCTGGTAGTTCTCAACCAAAAGGGGGACTTCTTAGACCAGGGTCAGGGCAATCCGAAGGATTTATTCCCCCCCCCCCTCTATCCGTATAACGTGAAGTAGGGAGATTCAGCACTTTTAATCTTAAGGAAAACCCCCCTATACGCATATGTCGGAATAGCCTTAATATTATGGGATGAAACCTGAATTATCGTGGTAGCGCTTCGACCCTCGGAATTACTCTTTTTGGATTACAAACCATATCCCTAAGGGCTATTCCATTTACATTAAAAGGGCAAATTAGTGCAGACGAAACTGGTACGGAATTGGGGGATAGTTTCCTTGGGGTTATCTATAAAAATGAGCAGGGAAATATAAAACCGTCCACCCGTGCCGCCTCCGATCAGATTCCGAAGGAAAGTCTACGCTACCCGAAACGACATTTCACCCTAAGGAATAAGTTGCTGAATCTCCCTAGTGAGGAAACATGAATAGGGAGTCTAGTTGTTGTATAGTCATCCGTTGGGGCTTTCGGAAGGTGTCGTTGTGGTGGTCGCTTGTCGGAAGCGAGCCGCATTAAGGGGTAATTAAGCGAGCTATCGGAATGACAGAAATATCGGTGAGACATCGCAACAGACTTCGAGACAAGCTCAAGCGAGTGCATATAATGCAAGGAATATATAAGCGCGCGACTTCAGATTATACACCTTCCAGACATGCCAGCGAGCATCGCCGTTTTCATTCAGCAGCAGCAATGCCTCCCCATTTTGATAACGATGCTCTTCCACCAGTTCTATTGCCTCAATTGCCTGAACAATTCGACATCGATATATATTCGACTACCAAATACTCGCATGCAAACCGAAAGATCTGTACCGAAGCAATGTCGAATTTACCACAAAATCAGCAAAAGGATTCGACTCCAATAGAAGCCTCCAGGCGACAAATGACCGCACACGAAGAGATTATAATCTGCGAATACATGTGCCAAGCGAGATTCCAGATGGAAGAGGAGGAGCTGAATGCTGATTTCTTAAGTTGGTGTGAAAAA
This sequence comes from Hymenotorrendiella dingleyae, assembly GCA_003988905.1. Taxonomy (NCBI): domain Eukaryota; kingdom Fungi; phylum Ascomycota; class Leotiomycetes; order Helotiales; family Helotiaceae; genus Hymenotorrendiella; species Hymenotorrendiella dingleyae. The sequence continues at coordinate 156,207 of QYAP01000109.1, forward strand.
CAGCAACTCGAATACGTGAGTCGCTGGGGTGGTCGCCAGTGGAACACAAGGGAAGAAAAGGACAAGTTTGATTCAAAATTGGCCAAGCTTGCGGCTCTTAGAAAGGGCGAATTCACGCGTCGTATTATCGTAAGTTGATATCCTTGGAATGGTGTCATTGAAGTCACGCTAATCACGACTAATACAGGCCTATGGAGTTACAAAAGCGAGACAGGGTGCAGTTCCAGCATACGTCTTCCCAAAATTCTCCGAGCTGCCGAATGAACTTCAGATAAAGATATGGCTTATGGCTGCCTGCGATGTAAAGGGCAGATGTCATGAATTTGACAGCGTTGAAAAGATTCGGAGAGATGCACTTCAAGCCAGTGAGCCAGCTGCCAGTGTTCACATTAGGGTACTCAGGAGTTTTTTCAGGGACCGTGACAATACGAATACCGGGAGATACCCAGTTCAGTATCCCAGCTTAGTTTATACGAATATGAAGATAGCTTATGGTTGGAAAACCAGTGCTCTTTGCACAAGTCCACGATACCCGCCGTCTTACTATGAATACCCACTCTTACGCGCCTGTCATAAATCGCGAATTGTCGCCCTTACCGTCTACAAGCCATTCACTTCGACACATCCGAGCCGTGGAAATTACGAGTACTTCAACACTTCAACCGACACTTTTGTTATGACTGGTTCAGGCCTTTGGTACGAGTTCACCGCTATGCTGGAACTCCTAACTAAGCTGAGAACGACAACGCCATTGCCATATGGAATACGGCAAAATCTCACTACTCTCCAAAATATTCGGTTTCTCAACGTCTTCGTGGGCATCTTTGCATCAGCGCCCGGTAGGATCTGGGCAGAATTCCGAAGCTTGAAGGTTTTGAAGATCTGTAATGTTTTACTCACCAAGTGCTCATTTGGCCAATTGAGGCGTAGTATTCTACTAATAAATCGCACTTGGTAGACGCTATGAGAGTTGACCAATTCGTAGATTCCGATATTTGACCCTATTCCCAGCCTTTTCCAGCCCCTAATTCAAAGCTTCGTGTATCCCTTCTTTCCCTTAAATATGTCTCTAAGCTTTTCCCCTACTTTCACGAGCAGGGCCTTGATATTTCCCCCCCTTTCGTTCGCTTTCTTGTCGTCGTCGTCGCCTAATAGGAGCTTCCTTATGTCGACGGCGCCGTACACGACATCGCCCGTATTCGTGCCCATATCTTCTATTTCGATTTCGCTTATATCGATCATTTTCGCGTGCGCAGGGGAGGCTTTGGTGTCGCGATTTCTGCTCTAAAATTTAACTTGGTCAACTCTCATAGTATCTACCAAATCGTTCTACTTGACCAATAAAACGTTGATTTGGCTAATTAATGCGACCAAATTGGCCAACAAAACACTTGGTCAGTAAAACATTACAGATCGTGTTTTATTGGCCATGGAGCCTTCCTAATCCTCGAAGTTCTCCAATTTTTCTAGTCCCTCACACCGACGGGATTTGCGGAGAACATGCCACATGGATCCTGGAGACATCGCTGGCCCATATGGAAGACAGCAAAAGACAGATGCCTGGCTGGGTATTACCGAAGATTGAAGTAGTCGTCGTCGCGCCGGAGAATGCCGCATTAAGAATTAGAATTGTAGAAGCGCTTCCAAATCGTGACGACAGTACCCAGAGCTCAGAAATTTTTACATCGCCTGACTTTCGAGCCACTCTGCGCCGTATCATGATATATCCGATATCCCCACATTCTCAGCGAATCCGATACGGCTTCAACCGTCTTCAATTTTGCGAAACTTTTCGACGAGCTTTACTTGGAGATGCCTGGATGACTAGAACCTATTACTAAGCTCTTGTCGAAGGTTTTGTCTTTTTTGATATATTTTTAGCGTTAAGAATCTTTGAATTCAGGAGACATTTTCTCCGTTTATTCACTTTTTCGAGTTTTCTGTTGATGAAATGTTACGCTACTAGTATCAAGCTTCATGTATACCCAAGTTGAATGTCTGCAGTGGAAGCTCGGGTGCTTTTTGTATACGCCTTTAGGCCCGAAAAGGGGTGTAATAGATACATTTTAGAATGACCTAAACATCCGGAGCACTTAAACATTAAGACCAAATGGGCCAATGACATACCACGTCCATAATAAATACGTGAGCGAGGCCCAATTTCAACAATACAAAAGTAATCCTATTGAATAGGATAATATGTCGGGTATTATGCTCCTATTCATCAGCTTCGGCTAAACGCGATCTCGTGACAGATCAAGCTTTCATGGCCAAAAAGTAATTAAATCCAGTGGGAACTCAGTTTATTCCGAATGAAATAGAATTGGAAAGAATCTATATGAAAGACAGACAAACATGGTCGTACAAGGCGTAGGCTTAGCAGTAAGACGCCCGGAGAAGCTCTGTGCGCTAAATGGGAGTTCGCACCTCTAATAGGCTGACGAGTAGGCTGACTTGACCCAACCGCCATATCACTGCACTATTTCCCCAGATTCCCCTCCTTCCTTACATCCACCGCCATCGAAACTCGACAACATTTAGCTGCTAAGAAATCTCAATGAGGCACCCAGATCCCGAAAGATTGACAATCAGCGAGCGGAGAACTCCATGGTCCATTGTCTACGATACTTGCGCCAAAATTCACACCATTTTCAGTGCGATATACAACACCTCCGATAAAATGAGCGCAGATCTCGTCAAGTCACTTTTCCCTCGTCTTCGGTCGCACAATTCCGACGGGAAAGCACTCCCCCTCCCAAATCGAAGTGCCAACGATACGAGTATGGAAACTGCCCAAAAGGCCAAAATCCTGATAGAAGGCATTATCCAGCGAACTCCTTCGAAGTCTGACACAAGTCCTGGAGTCGTACTGCGCTTATTCACCGTGAAAGACGTCGCTTGCGTTGGGATGTATTGCACTTCAGCCGACTACTAAGCACAACTTTTGAAAGCAATAGCACATGATCCCAGAGCTCTTGGGCCATGGGTCATGACGGAAAAGCAGCTCGAAATATCGGCAAAATCTGAGAAGCTGCACTCAGGCCGATCGAAAGACGAGGAGGTGAACCGGCGGATAAGGCGAAGCAGCATTGCATCGAGGCGGGGCAGAGCTGAGGTTTCTCAGCGTTAAGGGTAGCATTTATCGATATGGCGTATACGCTTGCTTTCTTGGGCGGGGACCCCGCGCAAAGAGTCGAGTCTGATAGGATGCGGGGGTCGAATCATGGCACTTCTCTTTCACGCAAATGTGATTACTAAAGCCGAAAACCTGCAGGATTGACGGAACAGCTGGCAGGCGATTACTGGCTCTATAATTCATATACATAAGTAATAGCGAGCAATTGTATAGCTGTTGTACAAATTGTGCAGAAATATTGGTTTTCGAGTCGCTCTTGATTGCGTTTTCTTTTCTTTCGTTTTGTCCCTGGATATTTGACCCGCATTACCTCGTTGCCTAACCTGCTTCCGCTGGGGGATGAGATTTGAATCATTTGTGCAATACGGATCCACATGGATCCGCCAAATTTCCCCGCTATTGAGGATTTGCCTACGGATTGGGGGCTATTTGGTGGTGATGGCGACCTGCCCGATAACTTTATCCGTGGGAACGCAAGATGCACATTCATCAGGGAGATTCACGACATGCCCGACGGTGACCATCCTGTATACAACGTCTTCTTTGTGGATTTTTGGCAGAAGTTGAGAGTATACCAGCGCTCGCATAGTCCACGCATGGTAGAGAATCTACGCCAAGTCTTAGATCTGGTGAAGCTTCTCCAACGCAAACAACGGCGGTGTTTTCATGCCTCCGAAGAACCAACCTTTGAAGATTTTATAGATGCTATCGACGAGTATACTACAAACGAAGTCCCCAAACCTGTAAGTTCCATACCTGCCCTCGAGGTAAGGCTTCCAAGTCAGTAGTCAGTATTTCGCAAATAACTAACTCAACTCTTTCAATTGCAATTTTAGAGTCGTAAGATGATGGAGTATGCAATCTGGTTGGGAGTGTGGGCTTGGCTTCAAGTGACTCTTCTGAAAAAGAATCGAGACGGCGTAGCGCGGGTTTCTCTTGAGGCAGGACATATTGATCATCCGTGGAGCAGCTTTGACCCTATCTGGAAGGCGATAGTAAACGAGCTTCCCAAGGAACACTACACTCCGGCGTTGCCCAAAGGATACCACGAGTTCTCGCAGCGATTCAACTTTAAGGAGCTGGAATCCCCCCGAATTTCCTTCTCTCCCACGTCAAATCTACTCGAACACCTACGCATTTTGAGAGACTGCCCAAAACGTTTCAAAATGGTGGTCAATATTTATTACAACGTGCCGATGCTAAAAGCTCTATCGAAAGGGTAGGAATTATGATTTTTGTCCTTTTCATAGTAAATCATAATTGATCCTAATGCTGTTCTAGAAATAATGACGCACCAGAGTGGTTTAAAGATCTTGCACAAGAGACAATAAATACCCTTGTCCTTCTAGCACCTTACAATATCGAGGATGGCCCCTCGGGATTCGAACAGCGTATGCATGTCGACCTCCTAATGCAGATAGAAGGCCAACCCAACGACCAAGATGATCAGATAGGGACTTCAGCTTATCTGACTCGGAGCTTGCATAGATATCCATACTGGGGAGAGAGGCTGATGGAACTCGAGAATATCGTTCGAGGACAACAGCCGAGTACTTTCAATGACTGGCACAAAGAACAACAAGAAAAAAAAGTGTTCTGGATTACTGCCTGTGCCTTTTTTCTAAGTGTTGTCCTGCTTATTTTGGCAATCTTATCCGCAGTGTTTGGGATCTTCACCTTTGATCAGGCGGAGAAAACAAACGTGTACGCTAGTATTGCTTCTTTGGCTGCGGACTCAGGCGCGGCGCAGACTTCATCATTCCTTGACAACTGTTGTGCCATGTCCTATGGTTGTCCCACCATGGGGGGAAATACCACTGTGACTTCCGCAAGCTGGACTTCTACAGCTATGGCGTCTAGCAGTTTGCAGTCTGTGACTTCGGGTTCGGCTTCTCCAGCTCTTGCGGTTGTGACCGTCAATATCACTGTGACGGAATCGACAACTGCTATGATCACAGAGACTGTCAATATAACATTGACGACGCCTTGATTTTATGTTTTTCACCATCTTCTTCTATCATATAAGGAGCGGTATACTGTTTTGTTTGAAAAAGAGTAACTTGCGTCAATAAGCCAAGCACTTGGTAACGCTTTCATCAAATTTTTTGGATTGTACCAAGGACAACAACCTCTCTTTCAATGGTCTCCTTATTTCTAGAAATAATAACAGACAATGGTGTTCTCAGAGATTAGGTAGGGGGAAAAATACCAATTCAATTCTCTCAAGAAAAGTTGTTTTCGCGATAACTCCTCGGCTTCGCTTGGAAAAGGGGTGCGCGCAAGTAGGAGGCTGCGGGTTTACTCCGGGCTCAAAGTTTGTCCTATACCATCTGATATTGATTCAAACCTAGCTCTGATCTCTCGCAAGCTTAAGAGATTGAAGAGTAGATTGGACGTAACTCGGACAATAACAGAACTGTGTCTATATTCCATGTAGAAACAAATATCAATCGATAGTCCATTCAATGCAGAACCATCCATCACCGGAAACTATGCTCTCCAAATTTAGAGGCCTCGCAACCCAACATCCCAAAGTCAACCTCACTTCTCCACCGCTTCTTCCTCCGACCTCAATAGTACCCCAAAATCCCCACCAATCGCCCCCTCCTCAAATTCCCCATCCTCCTCGGCCCAAACATCCTCCTTTGTCAGTTTATGACCCTTACACACATCCACAACATTCGGATGGTCTGCAAGACTTCGATGTACTAGGCGGCGTAGAATACCTCTCACCATTGCTTTCTGCTTGCTGTTTTGACCGCAAATGAATCCGATGAGGAGACCGAAAATGAGACACACAAACATCTCGACCACCCATGCCAGAAAGTCCTCGTCTGTCGGTTGACAATATGCGGACAAGATGAATTTCGTCATGCTGGTGAAGGGGTTGTGTTGAAGATATGACGAGTGGAATTTGGGGCTGGGCGGTTTTTGAAATTTCGTGGGATGGTAGTAGGTCAATTGTCAATTTTTCATGGAAGAATAGGAAAGTTTGTGGTTTTCAAGTTAGGTCGGAGTTGTCTTGTATTAATATCCACTTGGGTGCCGGGCTAAGCTCAAGCGCGAGGACTACAGTACTAGGAAGCCGCCTCCTGAAAATTTAGCGGAATCACCAGGGGGTGCAAGAATTCTTTACGCACTGGGATACTTCGTAAAAATATAATTTATTACGGAATAATACAAATCTACCCCTCTTTTCAGAAGTGCATCTTAATCCTACGATTCCTGCATCTGAACGCTCAAATTTGAGTATATGATAATTTATATCGGACTAATATTGAATGCGCAATACAGGATTAAAAGTAGGGCAGTCGTCGCGGTGCAAAGGAGGCCGCAGTAGTTCGTCGGCCCCCTCCGCGCGCGACGACCATCCTAATTTAAACCCAGTATTGCGCACGCCACAACTATCGCATCGAAACGGCAATATGCTCAAACGATAGCTTTAATATTAAAGAACAATCTGCAAATAAGTTTCATTATAAAAACTCTTATTTAAATTTATCGGAGGGTAGATTCGTACAATTTTTATTACTCATCTACCCCCCTTTTTGCGGAATTCGGGGGGTAGATTTGTAAATAACCGAACTTATTATCACAACAAAATGTCAAAAATATAAGTACTGTACGCAGTTCGAATGCACTCGGATTCAGCTACCATATGATATAATGTCGTAGACAACGGTCTTGTTCTAGGCTCAAGGTCGATTGGGTATGTTTCGGAGTGCCTAATGAATTTTGGCAGTCACTGGTAGAACTAATAAAAAGGCCAAAAAAGCACAAGAGCGAATACTACATGTAAAGGTTGATCGCATCCTTCGATTTTGACTTGATCTTCAGGTTCTCTGTCGATGCCATTGTAGTATCGTAAGGGTCTGCCGCATTACTCTTGGTACAAGGATCATGGTTTTCCAAGTTGATTGTGAATAATACTTTTGTTCCCATCCGAATTATGTTCGGTCTCGCTTGCAATTTCAGAGGAATTGTGAGAGATTCGCGGTGGCTTTGAAGGAGCATTAGACGACATAATAATGAACGCGTACCAAGAATCAAGCGATGCTCTTATAAGTTACAATATTGCTACATGCCCGATAACCAAAAATCCTCACAAAAGATACCATATCTTATCCACAAGCGATCGAAACCCTCAAGTACCAGCCTTTACAAACTTGTTCTCTATTTCGCTATCCTCCGCCTCGCTCTAACCATCAAAGGTTTCTCCAGATCACTAATACCCACACTTACCAAATCCGGAATCTTCCCCACGAAAACACCTTTCTCAGCTTCAACCCTCTCCTTCCAATCCGCGATTTCAAAATCGAACTCTCTCAACAGCGTAGCAGATAACTTGTAAATATTTGTCTGAGCTAGGGCTTTTCCGATGCATTGACGGCCGCCTAGGCCAAAGTGCATGAGATATCGCGCGCGTGCTGCGAGTTCTGGGTTGTCCCAGCGGGATGGGGAGAAGATGTCGTGGTCGTGACCCCAGATGCTGGCGTTGTGGTGGAAGGCGTGGTTACAGACTGCTACGGATGTCTAGGATATGGTGTTAGTAGTTATGGGTTGGTGTTTTGTTGTTTTGGAGGTGCTTACTCCTTGTTTGATGTGCTTGCCTCCAATTATTACACCTTCTGGTGCTGTAACGCGTCATGCAAGTGGCATCGTGAATACAGGTGTAATTCGAAAGTTTTCTCGAACGCATTGACGTAGATATGGGAGTGATGTTTCTACTTCAGTAACCGAGTATGATGGCTGATCAGGGGCCAGAGGCGGGAGGTTCGCGTCTAATTCTGCCACGCACTTCGCCATAGCATCCTGATTGTGGAGGAGGTGATAGAATAGTAGCGAAGTTGTTGCACTAGTGGTATGGGTTCCAGCAATACTGTGAAGTTTACTGTCAGTAGCTACTCTTCAAAGGATTGGCTCAGACTTACATGAACCCGAAAGCCTCGGTTTCCAACTCCAGCTGTGTCATCCGTTCTCCAGTCTCGGGATGTCTTGCTAAAATCAAGTTTGTCAAAATATCGTTCCTTACTCCAGCTGGCTTGTCCACCTTGGCATCATTTAAGGCGGTCAGTCTTCTCTGGACGCTAACGGCTGCCAAGTTGACACAGTCCATGCGACCCTTCAACAACCTCTGCAATGCGGGGACTGGGAGTGAGGGAAGCCACTTTTTCAATGTTGGTAGCATGGCAGGCCAGGCACCTGTTATCGCAGCGAGATAACTGTGCTCTACCACTGGTGGCACCAAGGATTCATCATTTGCAACTTGAACCCCAAATGTTTGTCCAAAAGCCAGCTCGCCAAGAACATCGATCGTGTAATATTTCAACAACTCCTTTAGGTTGAAAACTTCATCACGCCTAATGAACCCGGATATCCGCTCTTTCAATATTGCAATGTTTTCGTCCAAGTAAGGTTGCATGTCTTTCACATAAGCGAGCGAAAATGCATTGGACATGTAGCGTCTGCTCAGCGTGTGTACCTGTAACACATTAGATTACTGTCTCTATATTCGATCACATCTGCCGCTCGCGGCTCACCTCCTCGTTTCTCGTCCCAAAAACGTTCGGCTGCTTTCCTCCGTATGCATCATAAAATTCTGTCTTGGGCATCATCCTGCCTCCTTTCTGATAAATGATCGGAACGGCATCCTCAGCGGTAATGCTAAGTTTATCGGGGCCGTATCGAACAAATTCCCCATACTTCGCGTGCAAGTCGGTTAAATGGTATGGCTGTTTGAGACCTATAAACTGATGGACTTGCCAGCTGAACACCATGGGAACAAGGGTCAGTTCTCTTCTTTGAGATGAAAAAGGAGCTTTGTAAACTCAAGAAGTTGACTTACAGATCTGTAAGTGATGCCAGGAAGGGCCCGGGATACTCAGCAAGCGGATGGAAGAAACGTTGATACACGACATATCCAAGCAAATATGCTACAACCAATACCGCAAACGCCGTTGGTATGGATATTTGGGAAAGAAATCCCATGATGTCCTATTTCTTTTCCTTTCAGCGTTGTGGAACTTGGTCAAAGCAACTGAAATCAGGCAGCTTTTCGGCAGGGAGATTTGGACATTCAAATTCAAGTTTGCCTTGAATCGATTTTGAGAGTTCAGGTCGTATTTAGTAACCCACCTACCGAGTTGCCGGATACTTGGTATGTCTGTACTTACATCAATACCATGTGATACTTCTGAAGATATAAAGCTATTTTCCCCGCGGTGGGGTCCAAAGCATATTCCGTGGAGCAAAGGCCGAATAATCCGAGCTTTGTGGAGGAGAAGTGGAGCTCCCCCGGTTTCTCCAGACTGGATGCCACCAATTCCTAGAACGGCTAGTCATGCTGACAACGCGGTTATGCGGCAAGAATATTTCGTACGCCGGTGTTTTTTTGGCGTTGTATTACTCTCGCTAGGTAATTCCATGTTCGCTGCAGATGGCAAACTTGTGCCTAGGCTGAAATCTTATCCGCCAAAAAACAAGAATGCACGCAAGAATATGGATTCGAGCAAAGAAACAAGTGCCGTCGTTTGATGGCCATGCATAGTGCTCTTCAGTGGATTCGGGGAAGTAGGCATATGGAGTCGTAGAGGAGAAGCGCCGAGAAGCTCGCGAGAAGGGAAGCCCTGAAGGCTGAAGCAGAGGCATTTACAGCGTGTCAAAGGACCTTACCCCACTCCCCCACGTTCCCACATTGAAGACAACGATACTGTCCTTCCAAGTAAAGGCTTAGATAAGATTGTTAGTTCCTGGAAGTGGATATTTCAATTCATACTCCGTAGATTCCGAACAAGGATCAAATTCGCCATTAATCCGCTGCATGGCACTGTGCTCTTATCTACCTAGGTAACCAGTGGTGTGCAAGTTGAAGAGCCTCATCTGAAGAGTATTCATTGAACTATATTCCCCAATTAGTTCCGAAATACAATCATAAAAGATTTTGGGACCTGCTTTTCTCGTATACAAGAGGAGGAGGTCCAAAAACGACTAGAAGTTCGCATGACCCCCTACCTACGTCGAGTTTGTAAGAGCGGCTAGCGATGCAACAAATGTCCACATCGATCCACTTTGATTCTTGTTTGTCTCGGCTACTTGATAGTTGGGGTACCTGCTCCCATGCATATGCCCAGCTTACCGGTATAATTTCGAAGCTATGTTAGTCTAATTGATGAAACTATGAGGTCCAGAATCTCCAGACAACATGCTAGATTTCTCATCATCCGCAAGCTGCGCATTAGTTGCCATATTGCTGTGTCAAATCGAGGTCTCGGGGTTAAATAATCAAGCGACCGAGCGCCAAACACGAGCAGGTGGACGGGCGATGGGAAGAGGGTCGTCGTAATCCATGGCACAAGCGCCATTATTGGTCAACAATTATGCGGGGCCGAAAGACGGGGTAACGGGTAACGGCTTTAAGTTGACGTGACCTCGTGCTCGTCGAATAGGAGATGCTGCACCGCGAGGTCAAGATTCTGGATTTGGACTGCGGCTTGTCAACAAATATGCAAACGACCCAACATTAACCAAGTATGGCTTTCTATTCCTTGGTCGTTGAACCCTTTTTTATGCGGCCTTCTTGAGCTTAATTGGCATGGTCGACTAGAAATCTCCGGCGATCTAATAAAAAGATAGATATCATGGGCATGTGGAGAAATGCCAATTCAATTCCTCTACTCGAGTACATTATTTTTTGATTGGCATTTGTGGAAGTGCATTTGTCCAACTAGAGACGGCGTTGGTTTGAATTGTACGTACTTGCAGCAACTTAGATCACCCACTGCTTCGTATAGGCGCAATCAATGGCTACCCCTGCCATTTACCTAAGCTTCGGGGAGAAAAGGCGGCTGCGGATCCTTCACCAAGAGGAGTTCAAGTCAAAGAAGCTTTGCAATGATTTGCAATGATCTTTTGCCAAGATGAAATTAAAACTTCAAGATCGAAGTTCACCCACGATGCGAACTTCACTTGCATCCATTTGCCAATACTATTTGAAATTGCACAAATTGAGAATATCAACGCCCATATGGCTCCAACTACTACTATCTTCTCAAATAGGAAAGGGTCCGAGGCACCGGGGTTAAATGTGGTCCCGAGATGTCACTTGAAGCTCCAAGATCCCCGGCCAGATTGCTCCGCATTGTTTGGTTCAACGTGCAGTCATAACCCCAGAATCACCAGCTAGGATACATGTCCACAACGGTCAATTAGTGGCTTTTGACAGACGCACTGGGACGTATGCGCGGCACGGCGCTGCTTCCTTGACTCGGGCAGCTGTCACAGCTGGACTATTTGAATAGCTCCCACACCCCGGTGTCAAGCTTGGACAAGAGATGCTTCTATGTGCTAAGCTTTTGCCCAGCAGCTAGTTCATTCAATCTCACGCATAGTTCGTTTACCAGGCGAAACTCTTCAAAATGAGCGACGGCAAAACTGTAGACGCCGAGCAGGTTGAGAAGCCTGTTAGCAGTGTATGAAACCACCGAATTACTATTTCCCGGAACAAACAATGCTGACAACAAATAGCAAGAAGATGCGGCCAGTTCTCTTTCTGGTGCCCATAGGCAATATCTCCTTGACCGCCATGGGACATTAGAGCTAGATCCGCTGCCAGATATGAATGATGCGGATCCTTACAATTGGCCACAGAGAAAGGTATGAAGCTCTCTCCATTTATTCCAGGAAAAACGCGTGCTGATACTTTTCTCTTCTCCAGAAAGTCATGAACCTCCTTCTCGTTGCTTTCCATGCGATGATGTCTACCTTCACAGCGTCGGCAATCCAATCTGCATTTCTCCCCATCTCCCTCGACCTGGGCGTCAGCCTCCAACGAGTCAGCTATTTGACCTCCCTTCAAATCGCAATTCTCGGTTCTGCACCACTCTTTTGGCGACCCCTCTCACAAAAGTTCGGACGTCGACCTATCTTCCTCATATCACTGCTTTGCAGCTTTGTAGGCAACATTGGATGTGCGAAAAGCCCGAGTTATGGGACCATGGGTCTATGCCGAGCAATCGTCGCATTTTTCATCAGTCCTCCAGCGGCTATTGGGAGTGCCGTTGTCACTGAGACCTTTTTCCGAGATGAGAGAGCTCGATACCTGGGAATTTGGACAGTGATGGTAACAATTGGTGTTCCGATCGCGCCTTTTATATTTGGCTTTGTTGCTCTCAGAGTCGAGTACAGATGGATCTATTGGATCCTTGCAATCGTAAGTCATACACCAAAGCTCTCTTCGATACGTACTAACCATTTCCCAGACAAACGCAGTCCAATTCTTTCTCTACGGATGTTTCGGTCCCGAATCTCGCTACATCCGAGGGCAAGAACAACAACCGAAATCCAGCTTCAAGCGCCAATACCTCCACTTCAAACGAATTGATCCCACGCCACTCAAAGCCTACGACTTTGTCAAGCCTCTTGCCATGGCGATTCGTCCTCGCGTCATGATCCCCGCCTTTGCATACGCAATGATCTTCCTCTGGGCCAGCGTCATGATCACCATCGAAATCCCGCAAATTTTCGTCGAACAGTTCCACTTCAACACCCAACAAATCGGATACCAACCAATCTCAATCGTCATTGGCTCGCTCATTGGAGAGCAAATTGGTGGCATCATAAGTGATAAGTGGATGGCGAGACGGCAGCATACCGAGCACCATAGACCACATCCCGAATTTCGCTTATGGCTTGGCTATCCCGGTTTCGTCCTTGCGATTGTGGGCGTTGTTGTCTTTTTGGTGAAGTTGGAACAGGCGGGAGAGCATTGGAACATCACGCCTATTATTGGTGCTGCGGTTGCTGCGGTGGGAAATCAAATCGTCACGACGGTTTTGATCACTTATTGCGTGGACACTTATCGCGAGGTAAGTTTCTGACAATACCTTCCCCTTCAAAAATTTTGGAAGCACAAATTTAACACGCCATATAGGAATCTGCAAGTGTCGGAGTCTTCATCACCTTCGTCCGCCAAACATGGGGATTCATCGGTCCCTTCTGGTAAATTCCCCCCTTCCCCTTATCATCATAGCATCCAAACTAACCAACTACAGGTTCCCAAACATGATCGCAGCCATTGGATTATCCAAGACCGCCGCAGTAGCCGCATCCATGATGATCGCATTCAGCATTATCCCGGTTATCTTACTGCAATGGAGAGGAAACAAAACGTATGCCACGCCTCGTGTTGCTCATGTATGAGCATTCGGGGAAAAGGTGGACTTGTACTTTAGTGGGCTAGTATTAGTACTCTCAGATCGGTCACGCAAGTTGGAAAATTTAATAATGAACAATGCGCTTGCTCTCTCCAAAGTTCCGGTTTTGTGACTCTGAAGAAAATGTCACAGGCGATTTTAGTGCACTTGCAAGACTCGCTCCCGTTTAAATTCAAAGCGCATTTCGCAGCTTACGATTGGTGTTGAATTTGCATTATCCTCTGGCTGCGGTGCATTCAAACATGACTGGTATCGAAGAATTCGGCTAAATTACTTTATCATCTCGAACTCTTCCGGGGGGGGACGTATTGTAGAGGGAGTGTTGAGTGCCTACGACACGAGGTATGAGGTCTGAATGTATGTATGTAGGAGGTAGTGCTCTACCGTATTAATTGGTTTAGAGCGCCCCCCCTCTCCCGTTTTTACCTTATTATGCGAGGGTATCTGAGAGAATAGGGGTCAAAATAACAGAGGCCCCGAAAACGGGAGAAGGTTTATTCATGGGAGAAACTCTTCCGTTAACCTTAATTCTCTTTTATGGTCTGGCACAATGAGGTCAAAAACGGGAGGGGGTGGCGCTCTAAACCAATTAATACGGTAGCTAGCGAGATGGGACGTCTCCATATATAGGGGGGGTGGCACGTGCCGAGGCAGCACCACTACAGTACGGCGCGAAATCGATCAGTTAACATTCTACAACCACGAAAAACGCTACATATCAATATGAAGCTCCTTAAACCGATTCTCCAGTCCTTCGAGTCCAACGATAATATCTTGATGGAAAGCTGCCTGCAAAGATGGCTCCGTCAGATCGAAACCCGCGCCAAAATCACAATGCAAACATTTCCGCACCATCTCCTTATACTTCAATCCAAGTTGAGAATCCATAATCTTACTGAAATGATCGGCCATGAGAAAATTGGCATCGGCAGTCGATAAACCCGCGTAACTTTCGGGCTTCGCTAAGCTGTGTAAAGGGGCTTGGTGCGCCAGTTCAATAAGAATCAAACCCAGCGTAAAGGTGTATGAATTTCTGATCAATCGTCCGCTCGTAGAAGCCACGCTTGATGTTTGTGAGCTTTGAAGTTCGGAATTGATCCGTACACTTAGATGCGGTGTTGTGAGGTTGGTGTGCGACTTTAGGGGGTTGGCACCATCAATTCCAAAGAAGACGACGTCTTCACTAGCCCATTCTTCTTTGAGAAAAGGGGTTGCGTGAAACTGCAAGACCGCAAATGCAAGTTGTTTGGCCAATACGAGACCTTCGTAAATCAACATACCATCTCCATAACGTCTATCACACCAGCTGGAAATGAGGTGCTTGAGTGACGTCGGCGCCTTGGATTTGGCTACGGAAGGCGAAAAGACCACTCGATGATCGAAGGCGTCGGCTTTGCCAAGATACCCTAAGCATTTGCCTAACGTTGGTGCTTGCATACAACATCTCCTAAGTTGTTTGCAGAAGTCTCTATTCTCGCAGAGATTCGGAAGAGCCTTGGCAGTCCCATAGAGGTCCTCCTCTGCCATCGAGAAATGTACCTTCTTGAGGACCATTTTTTGCTTCTTCCTTACAGTTGTGGGCTCAGGTGACGTGTTGTGTCGCTTCCTTGCGGTAATAAACTCACTCAATGCAACATCAACAGCTTCTGTTTGACTCGACGAGGCCGCATTCTCTATGCAATCCCTCAAAACAGATTCGACAGCGAACCAGATCGGATCTTCATCAACGACTTTGCCCTTGAGTATATGTGCAAGGGTAATATCGAACCGTATCAAGTCTGTGTTTTTGGAGTGTGGTAGTTCGAGCCGGAAATAAGCGGAATGCTCTTGTTGTAGTAGGCAAGCTCGTACCAACGCTTCATATAATCGAATCGCAGCTTTCTGGATTCGTTGACAAGAGTCGACCTCGCTAGCGGCGTTGGTAGGGGATAAGGTGATCGGAGAGATCACCTTCGCTGGAGCTGCTAGAGAACGGATGTGTTTCGATAGGTGATGGAGATCGGTATTATATTTTCGAAGTGCCTCTAAATCCTCATCGAGCGCAGGGCCAGAAATGCTGAAGCTCAATTTTGAACCGAATTTTGAACTCCGTGGTTTTTCTGCCGTGGATTTTGCCTACAAGATGGAATTATTGGTTAGTCTGGTAGCTATTTGAAATTACAATTGACTAACCTTCTTCTGCTTGCCGGCCTGACTGGAAAATTTCCTACTCTTTTCCTCCACCAGATCCAGACTCGAGTCTATCAATTTTATTAGATGCTCCCATGCATTCAGCGAATCACCGAGGTATTCCGAGTACCTCGCATCCATATCTTTGTCTGACCACAGAGGATGTTCGTGGTCCTCCATCATTTCCTTGGCCATATCGTCGCCTATGAGCGTCCCAAGGTTGATACGACACTCATTTTGAAATTTGACTTTCTGTACCAAAAACTGAGCACCGAACTCTGCCACCTCTGTTTGGAACTTCGCCCATCTACGAATTGGACGGTAGGCTGACTTGTAATTCTGAACCGCTGTTAGGAGGATAGGCAGCACCCCAAGGGCCAGTCCAGCGATTGTTTCTGCGCCGGACATTATTGAAGAGTTGAAGAAAGGAGATGGATTGAGAGATATCGGCAAGCTGGGACTGCGAGGAAATTATTTTTTTGTGTGCGATGGCAGTGTATCGGCAGCTACTGTAAAAGGCTATGCAAAACGCCAGCCAACCTCATGCATGCACTATCCAGCCAATCTAGCCGGCGGTACGACTCTACGTACGACCCCCTACCACAATGTAGAACCCGAGCTTGCGATGATTTAGGGGTGGTCCCGTGATACTAAGATTGCTATCCAGCTGCAGGCGGCCGAGGCAGACTCCAGAATGAGGCTGTCGGCTGCATAGTCTGCCCTGCCTAACGATTGGGCCACCACATCTTTTATCTGGAAGCATGTCAGTCCTGAACTCCAAAATGCGGTACTAGAATCACGAAACGCTATTTCAATAATCTGTGAGAGCTCACCATGTCAAAACATCATACAAAACAATACTTCCAGGAATGGATTGATGGAGCACAGTGTTTCTCCGTTTCTTTGCCTCAGTCTACTGATCCTAGCTTTCCGAGACTGTTCTATCAGAGATGCCTGGGTTTCTTTGCTCTGCTGAATCGCATGCAAGCCGACCCTGCCAGACAATCACGATTACTCAAGGCTGCTCTCAGCAAGCTTGCACTATGGAGAGAAGGGCTTTCGGACCAAGAATTCGACAACGCTATGGAACAATCATTCGAGTTGAAGGTTGCCATACTAGAGCTTCTTAATTCTTTGGGAGACAAACTCATCAAAGGTATCCCCAACTCATTCGCTGCATCTACACTTGGCTCCTTTCTGACAAAGTCCTAACAGTACCACTATTGCAATCGACCGAATGCATCTCTTCGATGTCCGATTCCAAACTGGCTTATCAACTGGACGAAATGAATGCTGCACTCGCACAAGCCAAGGAGGTACTGCAAACCCAGTACGAAAATGAATCCGAAGATGACTCTAGCGATTCAGGCTCAGACCAATATTCTGATGACGAACCTGACGAGGTTACGAGCAATGACCTAAGTCAAACCTCTGACGCTTCATCTGTTGCTAATTCGATCTACGTCTATGTCACTTGCTTAATGGAACTACTCCCAACCATAGAAAGTCTCTCCAAGATACCCAAAGTATCGGGAAAGCTACCCGCTCCAGCAATATTTCAACCTTCTTCACTGGCCCTCCCTTATATCCAACAAGTTCGAGATAAATTCAAAGATTGTGATGAAAACCTTGCTGAGCGGCTTGGGGAGGCGAATTGGCAGCGGCATTTATCAATAAGAGCCATGGCAAACAATAACCCGGCTACTGCCGCCCCGATTGAGAGCTCCAAGTCCGTCTTCGTGCCCGTTTCTCTCTTTCATGACTCCGGCTACGCAAGTACCTCGGCGTCAAAACTCTCTTTCCTCTCGACCCAAACAGACACTTGTTCCGGAAACCTGAGAGTCCCAGATACTCCACCACAAGTGGCTGATGGCAAACCATTCGCATGCTTCTTATGTGACCACACTCTTCACAACACTCGAAATCGCGCAGACTGGAAGTATGGTTTCATGCCCAGTAGTCTTAAAGCAAGCTAACATGTATCAGGGCACATGTTTTCGCAGATCTTCGCCCTTACATCTGTATATATTCAGATTGCCAGGCTTCTCTTCAGTTATTCCCTACGAGGAAGCAGTGGGCTGAACATATATTTTCCGAACATTCCCAAATCTCGAATAATGAATTGCAGACATGTTCTATATGCAAAGAGCGCTTAGCACATAACCGCCAAGCTCATGTTTCCCACGTAGCTAGACATATGGAAGCGCTTTCACTTATTGCACTTCCTCTGGAAGTGGATCCTGAGGACGAAGAAGAGTTGGACTCCCAATGTTCTGATGCAAATGTAATCTTGCGTTCTAGTTCTCCGCATGGCACGCTCGGTTCCAGCGCTAGAAACATTTCGAGTAACGAATCAATTGAAGATCATCTTGGTGGCCTCAACCAATCTGCATCGTCAAATTCGCGGCAGGAGGATAAGCGTACTGAGGGGAACTACACTCATGAGTTGACGACTGATGAGCTTGTATACGAGAGGCCTCCACGACAAGAATATTACCGCGTGTATCGGGATGAGCCTCGACCTCGAGAACCTCAATATGCTGAGGCCTTTGAACTCGTTCGGGTTTCGGATGAACAAGGGGAATACGTTATCCGTAGACCAGTTCGCAAGAGTAGACTAAATTCTCCAAGCAAAAGTACTACAATAATTCCCTACCTACTACCATAATAATGGGCTTATACATATCCCTTCTCTTGCTTCAACACTTATTGTACTGGAAAAATACAGTTCAAGAAAATGAATTAGAATGGGTGGTCTTATAAACCAATTACTGCAATACCAAAGGACCAAATCAAAGCACTTGCCAATAGCAAAGGAACCCTACGACTTTTCAACTTCGTCCCACTTGTATATTTAACAGCGGAAAATATAAAACTTGCAATACCACTGAGAAGACATGGACTTCCTGCATATATAAAAGACACAATCAAGTAGTAATGCAGAGTTTGACGTACAGTAGTAATTGGTTTAGAGCGCCCCCCTCTCCCGTTTTTAACCTCGTTATCCTAGGATATCTGGGAGAATAGAGGTTAAAATGATAGAGGCCCCGAAAACGGGAGAGGGTTCGTTCATTCATGTACCTCTCCCATTAACCTCAATTCTCTTTAATGGTCTGGCACAATGACATAAAAAACCGGAAGGGGGGGGCGCTCTAAACCAATTAACACGGTAGAAGAGTACGGTGATTACGGGACATTGCAGATGAACACCATGCAGTAAGAATGACATGATTCTGATATTGGCAGGAGATGATGTTTCAAGTGGGCACTTGCCGGTTCAACACAGCTAATTACCACTATCGGATAAACAAGAGATGCTGAATGTGCCATCTCCATGGCAGCCGAGATACCTTTAGAGATACCACCAAGAAAAAAGAGAGATTCTGGCATTAAAAACACGAAAGGAAAAAGGCCAAAGCCATGCTGGTATCGCTGAGATTAACTATCTAAACTACCTCTACTTTCCCCCTCTATTAGCGCTCGCTTTCCTCGAACCAGTGGGCCTAGAAGGGGTAACCCCCCTCAAGGAACTCGGCCTCGAATTCTCCCCTTCAGAAGTCCCAGGACGATTGAGATCTGCAGAACTCACGCTCGTAAAACTATTTTCCCTCACA
Source organism: Hymenotorrendiella dingleyae (assembly GCA_003988905.1). NCBI lineage: Eukaryota > Fungi > Ascomycota > Leotiomycetes > Helotiales > Helotiaceae > Hymenotorrendiella > Hymenotorrendiella dingleyae. The sequence continues at coordinate 175,337 of QYAP01000109.1, forward strand.
AGAGGAGACCGAACTTCTGGCGTAGCAGAGCGAGAACCCGAGGGCGTGAGTTTTACCATACTTCCCGCGCTAGCACTGCTTCTCTTCTTTCTCCTCTTTTCGGAGGCGTTGCTACCTCTCCTCACTGTCCCAGTTGCCGGCTCTTCATAATCGAGAGCTGGGGTGCTGCTGCGTGAAGAGTTGCGAGAGTGCGATCCTGCGCGAATGCTATTGCCTCTTGTGCGCTTTTTGTCTGCGTCCAGAAGGGAGCCATGGCGATGAACGGAAGAGTGTTGGTGAAACTTTTCTGGGTCTGTTGTTTTCCCTCTACCAAAACCGCGGTAGCCAGTCCACCACAGCCATCCGCCTTGTTCCTTTGCCAATTTGCGATCATGAGCCTTTACTATCTTGAGAAGATTGGCGCGGCGCTGATTCTCTTTCTCCCAATACTCGGCTCGATACAAGTCCCAGTTTTGCCGAAAGGTTGCCGAAAAGGGTTTCGGAAGGAGGAGAAGCTTGATATAATCTCCTCCTGGCTCAAGATCTTCATCATGTCCCAACTCATCATCTTCATTTATATTTGGTAGCGCGTGATGCCCTCCTTTTCCTTGTGTCTTCTCCGATTCCTTAAGAATGCCCTGGTCCACAAATCGATATGAACTGCCGCTGCTGCCAGAGAATAACCCATAGGAAAACAAGAATGATAGTGTCGAAGCCACCTCTCGCCACATGGGTTGTTTGATAACCACCAGTTTGCAATTAAAACCTCGAAGCCCGCGATTCGTCGTGTAGACCCATCTTCGTGGCCACTTTATTCCTCTTGACCATGTACCCGTACCCCAGATCAGAATCCCCGTCACTATTCCTCCACCTAAACACACCTTTTCTGCAACCTCCACGACCCAGTATACCGACCCTCCTACCCCTCTACCATCTTCTCGAGGCTGGAAAAACAAAGCATAGCTGAACCACAATATCCACAGCCCAAGTAGCGTCAGAAAGAATGTATGCTGTCGTCTGCGCGTTCGGAGCTGCAGCCACTGTGCTCGTAAAGACGCTTCGAGAATCAAAAGGTTGAGATAGATCTGCGGAGGGGATGACGGGAGGTTTGCCAACGGATCTGGGAGGGACGAGGCGCTTGAGTCTTCAGTCTTGATGATGGGCGTCGATGCGGCATCGTAGTTGGTGCCCGGTGGAGGGGCTCCTTTGACCAATTGGTCTAGATTCGACATTGCGCTGGGGATGCTATGCGATGCGCCGAGGAGAGTTCATGATGGGACAGGAAGTTATTGGCGCAAATATAATCCCCTCCCGACCAATTTTCGAGGGCGCAAGGCGACTTGGTAGCGAAACCGAGCAATAAAGTTATCGTTGGGATTTCGTATCGATGTGGCACTCGAGTATGCGTTGGGGGGGAGTCGCGATGTTCCTGCGTTAGCTGTCACAAGCCACTTTTGGGACCGTGATTAAGCAGCTGTTTGATACGCCTGGGCAGTCCACTAGCTATCAAGGTCTAGCTTGCAATTAAATTTACTGCCAAAGCTGCTTAGAATTTTCATGTATATCTTCAACAATGAACGTCATACGTCATCGGTCAATTTGCGGCTAGCAAGTAAGCTCAATAAAGAACTTGCGCTACTGTAAAAGGAGACTCCCCTAGTTTTTGTCCACCGCGTCCCCCGAGCTGCTATTTTTTCTAAGCGAGTCCGGGTGGCGGACTTTAGAGACGACCAAAATCCATCCTCCGGGCTGATGTTCCGCCGAATAGGACGGTTCATGATTCACCTTCAACGGGATATCAATTCTTCGCCCATTTCGATGCTATTGAAAACTTCATGTTCCTATCTGTACCGTCTTTGAATCCGAGATTCCTCTTGTCATAAGATTTTTCCGTCTTCGAATGGGCCAGCTATGAAAGAATCCCCCGCAACACCATCGTCATCGACCGGAACGATATAATTGCCGCGCATACCTCGACTAGGTAATCTTAAGCCCTAAATCCGTCGTCCGAAGGCAGAAAGAAACCAAACACTATAAGACTCGAGAGAGCCACTTGGCCTCTCACCAGACATTCGCATTGTATTCACCACTTCTTTTGCCGTCGCTCCTGTTGCGATCATTGCCTACCGACACGTTCGCGGGCCGGAGCGCAATACCTCATCTCAGACAACTATCGAACCTCAGCAGCAAGCCAGAAGCGAATACATATTCTACCATGTCTGCCTCCACACGAGGAGATTCGCCCTCTAGTCGAAATCAACAACAAGTGCTGGCTTCGCAACGAGGAAAGCAGAATGGCGAAGTCCCTCCAAAGCCGGCATACTTCCCTCTAGGATACAAGGACGGTTTTAGTCAATGGTGGGCCAGCATATCACCAGCAATTGCAGAGCACAACGTCCTTTCTTTCATTCCATATCTCCAGAAACCACCTACGCATACACAGACGGGATCTGCCCCTACTTCGGCGGCGGCATCTAATACCGACATCAACATTGACCCCGCGAGAGAGGCGACACCTGTCAGAACGAATTCCTTGAACGATCCTTATGGTCCACGAGCTTGGCATTCGAATTTGATCAAGCTAGGCGGTAAAAATCGGGCACTCAATGAATTCTCCGTGGAAAGAACAGGGGAGGAGGTAGAGGAGAATCTAGTAATGTTACATGGCTACGGAGCTGGTCTTGGATTTTTCGTCAAGAATTTCGAGGGTCTTAGTCGCGTCAAAGGCTGGAAGATATACGCTCTAGACATGCTGGGGATGGGAAGAAGCAGCAGGCCGACATTTAAAGTCCACGCCAAAGATCAAGAAGGCAAAATCACTGAGGCCGAGAATTTCTTCATCGATGCACTAGAAGAATGGCGCGTCGTGAAGAAAATCGACAAATTTACGCTATTGGGGCACAGTATGGGAGGCTATATGGCGGTAGCATATGCCTTGAAATATCCGGGACGTTTGAACAAACTTATTCTGGCATCGCCGGTCGGAATTCCCGAGGATCCATATGCTGTGCAAGCTGATATGCCAGAGCCAGAGGAGTCAACTATGGTCAATGAGTTTACACAGGATGCAGAGAATGATATCGTTCATCCTAACGGCAAACCCAAAGGCGACAATAATAACTCTCTGAATGCAAGATCGAAAGCAGAAGCCGATAAGAAGCCAAATGCTCCGCCACGGAGACCATATCCAAAATGGCTCACAGTCCTGTGGGACGCGAACTTCTCGCCCTTCACTTTTGTTAGATTATCTGGTCCACTAGGCCCACGATTGGTCTCAGGTTGGACCTCAAGACGTTTCTCTCATTTGCCGGATACAGAATCTGATGCTCTCCACCATTATTCCTACTCCCTCTTCAGACAACGAGGAAGTGGCGAATTCGCCTTGGCCTACATTCTAGCTCCTGGGGCCTTCGCGAGAAGTCCGTTAATCCGACGAATTCACCGCGTAGGCCGACAACCCATCCAATCGCCCTATTCAGATTCGCAGGCAGAATCCTCAAATTCTCCGGCCGCAAAAGCTCTCAGCAAAGAAACTGGTATTCCAGTTGTACTTATGTATGGCGAACACGACTGGATGGATATTGCAGGCGGTTACGCTGCTGAACAGAAGCTGAAAGAGGAAAAAGAAAAGGCGCTGAAGACTGCGACTGAAGAAGAAAAGAAACTTGAGAATGGTAGTGCCAAGGTGGTAATCATTAAGAAATCTGGGCATCATCTTTACCTCGAGGGATTTGAGGAGTTTAATGAAGTTATGAGAGAGGAAATGGAGGAAACGAAGAGACATACAAAGGAAAGACAGGCTATGCGATGAGCGATCTGATTTGATCACGATGATATGGGGGTTTATACTGGTTGTGGATTGTGGAGTTTTTTGGGACCTGGAGTTTCGGTGGGCATATCACGGAGAGCATCTCAAAAAGACAATGAGAAGTGTACTAATAGTAGATACGAGAGAGACGTCAGCATATGTTGCCCTGTAGCTACCTGCTTCGTTTTGTTTTTGGCGAGATAGAGAAAGAAAGATAAATTTCTAGATTTGAACACATGTCGCCTCTTGCAATTCAGAGTTCTTTTTCTTGTTTATTCCATGTCCATCTGCGTATCTGCTCCTCGCAATTTACAGTTCTTCCGAGTCTACCTATATGCGGTGTTCTTTCTCTTAATTGGCGAGATCATAATCATGGATTGCTTGTACTTTTGCAGCAGAAGCAGAATTCTATTTCAAATCTTTATTAGCATGTTTCTTCTCCCCTCCCCTCATCCTCCCATCTCCTTCCTTTCCTCTCGTTCCCCTTCTTTCATGGGGGCAAGCCCCCAAACCCCCGGCCTCGCTACGCTACGCTCCAATACCCCCCCTTTCATATTATATCCTCCTCCCTTTTTCCCTTCCTCTTTTTTTTTCACACGAAGAAAACACTATACTCACAGGATCAAACCGATACCCAACCCACTCCCCCACCAGCCTCTTCGCCAACTCTAACCCTATGACTCTTTGTCCCAGACACAACACCTGCGCATCGTTGGATTTGATGGCGCGTTCCACGGAGAAGGAGTCGTGGGCTGTGACGGCGCGGATGCCTGTTACTTTGTTCGCGGAAATCGCAACGCCCAACCCAGTCCCGCAGATTAGAAGAGCGCGGTCGTAGGGTGGGTGTGTTACTTCTTCTGCTGGGGCGGTGGGAGAGGTGGGGAGGAGGAGTTTTGCCTTCTCACACAGTTAGATCACTTCACGACTCCTCAAGCCCGCCTCTAACCCCATCTTCAATAGCTCGAAGGTAAAGAATGAAATGAGGGGAAAGGGGGGGATGTGGCATACAGCTTCAACAGCAAAATGCGGATACGCCGTCTTATCATCCACACTATGCGGTCCCACATCGTATACCTCATCGACCAGAGGATGAGCATTAAGAAGACTCGTCAAGGCATTTTTGTATTCGTAACCTGCTGTGTTTTCCAACAAGAGCGTTAGTTCAAATCCAAATCCATATCCACACCCACACCCACATCCAAATCCAGGGTCTGGTGTTGAAGAGAAGAGAAAGGAAGAAGATTCGAAGAGAAGCCCAAGTAAAAATGGAAATTATTCGCATGGTAAATAAAGAGGTTCAAAAACAAACCATCATCACCACCAACCACAATCCTCAACTTCTTAACAGGAAAACCTCCTTCTATCTCTGCCATTTTCTACACTTCGCGCCAAGCTACCTGCTACCCCACTTCGCTGGGTATACCTCGCAATCTTTTCGAAATCCGGGGTTGCGGGGTAAGGTAAGCTTCAAAAGAGCTCCACCTCGAGCCGCAACTATGTTAAGAAAGTAAGATGTAGAAGTTAGAAGTTTGGCGTTGAGCTCGGAAAATGCTGAGACGTGGTCAAAAAAGGTAGAAAAGAAAGAGAACTCGAGGGAAAAGGTAAGGAAGGCATTTTGAGGAATTTCGAGTAGACTAGCCCCGCGATGTGACAGATGTCGTTACCATAGAATGGCAGCATTTCATATCACCCGTTGGATAAATTGGGAATGGGCACTTGACCCCGCAGAGCCACTGATGAATGGATGGCTACATGTCTGGATGAATGCGGGTGGTACTTGTTCAAGTAACTATGTCCCAGCATGAGTAGACATGGCCCGACAGAATTTTGAGGTGATTGGTTTTCAGTCAGTTGTTGTTTTGGTAGCGAGTAAGAGGCCAGAGGTACACGAGGTAATTATCGAGGTACTGTAGGTACCTGCTTAGGTAAGTACTTGAGTAGGCAAATGGCCTAGATTCGTCTTTGAAGGTCTTTTGTGGGGTACGGTGGTGGGTTACGCTTTCGAGAAGCCGCATGCAGATCACTGCGCGCTTAACCCAATATTTTCAACCCACCTACGTCAGTATCGAATTTTGAAAACCCCTCTCTTTAAAAAAGATCTTCTGAGGCTCTATTGTTAGGATTTACCTGCATCAGAACAACATTCGGATCTGAAGAAGCAAAAGCGATATCATGTCCGCGTCATCACGACGTCCTCAACGCACAATTGGCATCTCTTTGAAGCTGTACTTTACCCCAATCCAAACGCTTACCTATTACCGCGCTCTCTCACCCCTCATCACGCTCGCGGCTCAGAACAACGTCCACCTCTTCCTTATTCCATCGATTGTCACCCTTCCACTCCTCCTCCAAATCAACGATCCGACAAACCAAAATTTCCAGATCATTTCCAGAGACACTACTTCCCAAGATCCGACTCCATTGAAATCTTCACTTTCAGTAAAGAAAGCAGAGATCACTTTAGGAGCACCAAACTGTTCCAATTTTGAGAGTGGTGCATACACCGGCGAGGTCTCACCAACCGAGCTCTCATTGCTGGGCTGTCAAATCGTCGAACTTGGCCATGCAGAGCGTCGTCGGCTGTTTGACGAAAACGACGATTCGGTTGCATTGAAAGCACATGCGGTGCTCAAGAATGGCATGATACCTTTGATCTGCATTGGCGAGAAGAATCACAGCAGTGTCGAAGCTGCAGTTGAAGAATGCCGTCCTCAAATCACTTCAGTTCTCGATGTCCTGGAATCCAACAAGCGGTCAAAAGAGCTGGAGAATCATTCGTATAGCGGAGAAATCATATTTGCATATGAGCCAGTTTGGGCGATTGGCCAACCTAGACCGGCGAGTGCGGAGTATGTCGTTTCGGTTGTCAGATGCTTGCGGGAGATATGTACCAAGATGGGATGGAAGGATGGAATTAGGTTTCTGTATGGTGGAAGTGCTGGGCCAGGAACTTTTGGGGATATGAGTGAAGCTGTTGATGGCCTCTTTCTGGGCAGATTTGCGCACGATTTGGAGAGTGTGAAGGGTGTCATTGAGGAGGTTGCGAGGAGTTGAATGATGAAAACTCTAAGACTCCAGCCTAATCGACCTAGATGCAATTGGCATGGGATGAGAAGAGGTCAAGAGGTGCCGGGTTGAGCTCGGAAGGAAGCACCTATTGCATTGTGCCTTCCTTGGGAGGATCGTGGGAGCCGAAGAATACGTTGAAGAAGAAAGTTTCTTCTCATGAATATTGATGGGCCGGCGGTGTGAGTGACCAATCTCGTTTCATGGTTTTGCCACTTCAACTCGTCTTAGCAGAATGGAATCGATGAACATGAACAACATTCTACCTGGTCTCCTCCTGACTCCTGTCATCATCAGATGACGTAGCACCCACTCCCACTTGGCGGGCGCCTCGCAGTTCACCACGCCCGAGAAACAAGGAGCAATAAAAAATGAAGATATACTTTGTACTCACTATACTGGTTTTGGAAATTTTGCAGACGACAGCGAAAATAGCTACCAATGGCCCCTGGAAGACCAATGGTGCGCCACAGCACGCTAGAACTACTCCTTCTGCCCTCTCGTATGGCCACGTCGAGCCATTGTACGGCATTCTATTTTCAAGCTGAGGCAAATAGGTTTTGCCATCAGTAGTGCTCGGTCAATGCTTCTTATGCGGCAGAGAGAAAGGGAGTCGTCTGTTGTCGTTTGTCGTACCCCAAGATCAACGCCCCGAGATCTGCGAATCGATGCGGACATCCGAAACACGTGGGAAAGAAAAGAAAAGAATAGATAAAAGCCGTACCACATCTGTTCTTGCTCGCTCCGAACTGCTAAACGGATTATTTCCAAAAGGGGTTATCTCTAATAGGCAATTTCATTCTCTCCTCCTCGTACCGATCAGACGGGATTATTCCCCGTGATATAGATGATGGTGAAGCGGCTGATCAGAGAGAGAGCGACCAGCATTTTAAAGTTGGCACACCTTGACTTTTCCCAGTTTTTTCCCCTTCTTTGCACTTTGGACGCAATCTCAGATTCAGAACTTTACCCGAGCAATATCTGCAAAAGTCAACATCCTTTAAATGGTTGTAAAATGTGACGGGCCCGTGGAGATGCATCATATTGCTCACGTGGCCAGCAACCCAACACAATTCGAGTTTATACAGAAACTTAGTCAAGAAGTGTTAACACCCCTCGGACTTGGGTGGGACGACGTCGAGGATGTCATTCCAATGCATGGAAATCTTTCTCGCATGTTAGAAGCACGGAGACCTCAAAGTAACAATCATCGCCATATTTGGCTTGCTCGAAACAGCACAATCCCAGAAGTCGAAAGCGCTATCAAGAAAGCAATGACAAACCACCCCGTCTTACGCTCGATGGCCATCAGACCAGACCATGTCTGCCCTTTGCACGTCGTCCTCCAACCTTCCGACAAATTCTTCTCCGATATCATAAAAGTCGTAAACCCCGTTGCGGATTCCAAGGCTTTGAACGATCTGGAATACGACAACTTGGAGATCGACTATGCAGCGGAACCAGGACCAATGTTCCACTTTCTAGTCACAGATGTGAAAGAGGAGAACTGTCCCGGGTTTATATACCTTTGCCAGCACTCCACTTTTGACGGTGTCTCCCTCCCCCTATTCATCGAAGACCTCGACGCCGCACTCGTCGCGCCATCTTCAGAACTCACCCCCCGAGTACCATACACGGCATGGGCCAAGAGTTACCAAAACCTCCGCTCCTCAGACGCCGCCCAAGCCTTGATCTCATATAACACCACCCGCCTCTCGGGGCTCAGCGCCCATAATTATTTTTTGTACAAAAGAACGATGTTGCGAAGTCTATCGCCATGCCACTTTGCAGTGTGCACGTTATATAATCTCTTTACAACCCTCCCAATTCCGTGGACAACCCAACATAAACCAAATCACAAAACATCCCGTTAAAGCTCGATAATCGGACCAGTGTACGACTTGTGGGCGAAAACAAAATAGTAGACGGTCGAGAAGATCACCGTGGCGCCAAGCATCAAACTACTGTAGTTCATGGTTGCGGCGGTGGGGTTGACGGTCGCGGGCCAGAAACTGAAGAAGAGAACGACGACCATGAAGAGGCAGCCCATGGCGTTGATAATGATGCCGAAGGGCTCGGGGATTTTCAAAGGTCCCCATACGAGGTGCTCGTAGTCGGTGTTGGTGATCTCAGCGTCGACTTCGTAGTCCATCTTGATTTGGCCCTTGACTCGGCGGTAGAGGAGGAGCGTGTTACCGACGAGGTAGGTGCTGAAGAGACTGTTGATTGTAAGGGAAATGACGTCGTTGAAGGCGGCGCTGGAGCCAATGTTGATGAGAGAGAGAAGGCAGGAGATGGTGGCTGTGAGGCCAACGGCATATACGGGAATGGAAGTCCTGGAATCAACCTAGAGGTGGGGTTAGTTGAGTGAGGTTGGAAGTATAGGGCATTGTGCTGACCTTGCTCAACATTTGCCAGCCTGGGAGACCGCGATCACGAGAGAACGACCACGCCATACGGGAAGCACCAGCGGTGAGAGAAATACAGGCTGAGAATGCAAGCAGAATTACGATGGCGATCATGGCGTTGGCTCCCTTGTTTGCGCCTACAGCTTGTTGAAAGACGGCCATGAATGGGGATGCACTTGCAAAGATGGTATCTGGATCGCCGAGGCGGAATAATGCGGCGAGCAACATGCCAAATCCGAGCAATCCGTTAATTGCAATACTGAAAATAATGGCCCATGGGACAACAACAGCCGCGTTGTGGACTTCTTCCGACATCTAGGAGGGGATGTTAGCACATGATGGGTCTAATGAAACGAGAGAAAACACTTACGTGAACGGCACCATCAGCACCCAAAAAGTTCCAAGTTGTGGATACCATTCCAATCATGAACGATAATCCCGTGGTTTCCCATCCGCCTCCGTTATAGAATCCAGTAAAAACATCGGTTGCGCTACCGGATGGACCCATGTTGATCAAGGAGATGAGAATTGCGAAGAAGCCCAGGACGTGCAAGATAAGAACTAAACCTTCAACCTTGGGTAGAAGACTGCTAACAACCGTGTTGATGAACACGGCAGCCGCTAAGACAGCCCAGAGCAGTAAAGTTGCTTGCCATGGCTTGGGATCGTAAGTCGAGTTGTTCAATGCGGCGATACCTTGAATTAGCGATGCATTGAGGAACCCGACTCCAGCAACAGCGGATTGCCAACCGACAACGTTCAACCAACCTAAGAACTTGTTTAGCTCGGACTATAATCAGATGTGTCAAGAAGTTACTAACCGACGAGGTAACTTAGGAATCTTCGCGACGATGGTGGAGCCAGCATGCTCACCCAGTGATATTGACCTCCGGAAGTAGGTGCCCTGCGAGAAGAATCAGTAAGTACTTACAGCCATAAGATCGGCAGTCTTACATTGAAGCGAGTTCTCCCATCGTTGCGAAGGCACAGAGAATGCCGATCCAGACAATGATGTAGCCCCAAACAGCTCCAGCATACCCGCCGTTTTCGAAGATACCACCCAGAGTCCTAAATCCTGGTTAGAAAATGTACTCGAGAATCAAGTATACAGCTTTTCCTTGTACTTACATGAGCTCGGCTTCCCAAGTGATCAAAATGGTACAACTAAATCCCAACATGGACATGAAGCCAAAGCGACGCTACATCTTGTTAGTTGCTACATTTCTCAAGAGAAGATATGAGTTTCAGCAGACTCATGAAAATGTACCTTCAGGACTGGCTTCTTTCCAACACGCCTAAGTTGCGCATCATCGCGCTCTGCAATTGACTGCAACTTGAAGTCATCGGCAACCATCCCTCTCGAATTCGACTCCTGTTTGCTCGGCGTGGAAGGCTCATTATGCTGGATGACATCCATCTCAACAGTAGTTTTGGCCATGGCTAATTGAAAAAGTAAAACATGCAACTCAAGTCTTCGTATACAACGGAAGAGGTCGCTTGAAGGAAGGGCAATAAACAAAGAGAGCAACAAAAGGATGGTTGGACGACGGTAGCAAATACAGCCAGAGCAGGTAGGAGTGCATCCACGCAGGACTTAGCCGGTTGGTTTCCTGGGCCACAATAACATTCCATGCACCGAAGTATCATGTTTTTCACGTACGACTGTTGGCTTGACATATACCGGTAGATAGGTACTGTAAGCATGCTGCAAAACGTTTTGCAGCATGCTTACAGTACCAACATGTTAACATGTTGTTGGTCTCGGCCGGACAAGGGGGCTCGCTTAAGGCTCAGGGTTGGATACCAGTATTTGAAGGCAATAATGCGGAGGTATAATAGTACCCGGTACAATGTTGGTGGGAGCGGAGATGCCTCTTATCGTCAAATAGCAGAAAATTCGTTATGCACTCAACGATGGGGCGGTATTGTTTGCGACACACCCCCCATACCGAATATCCGTTGCATGGCGCGCGCTGCAGCCACGGCTTTGACCAGGGGTATGTAGCCAACCGGAACCCCTGTGTTATCATGTTCGGGATTTCAGCAGGGATTGCTCTAAGAAGTTGGACGGGGGTGTTGTGAATAACAATTTCTGTCTACCTCCGTACTATACACACTCCCTTTGAAAGAAGCGTGCGGCGCGTACGAGTAGGCGAAGCTATTCCCAGTTCCCAGTTCCCTAGTTCCGAATTGCGACCTATGGTGCGTTAGCAAAATAAAAATGGAGGTTTTGGGTGTGGGAATGAAGTTATTCCCATAACCGGGAGGGAAACATGTGATTAGGGCGGGTAGGTATTAAAAATGGCTCATAAGAAATGCTGGGTTTACATATAAATCTGAGAGTTCTGGGAGAGAGTATGGAGGAAGGTAGGAGGGTGGTGTTGTGTTGGTGTCGTGTTGGTGTCGTGTTGGTGGGTTGGAATTTGTGGAAGCGGTGTAGGAAAAGTGAGGTTACTGTATCATATTCCCCCAACTGCATATCGGCACTTTATAATATGCGTAAACAAAGTCCAGATTTTGACCCACTCGGAAACCCTGTAAAGCGTCCAAAAGAGGGAATTCTGTAGTGAAATAGGTTAGTATAGGGCAAAGTGGGACAAAATGCACGGCGTGATCATAGCTTATCGGTATTTCAAAGTGCGTGTGGGGTTTCAAACAAGCGATGCTACCCCTCGGCGCTAGTCGCGGCTCTATTAAGGAGCCGAAATCGCAGGTACCTATCATACAAAATAACCCCGCCTTCAGCGATTAGCTATACACCTTCAAATCAACCATACAAAATTTCTGTGTCCCGCCACCCAGCAAGCATGCCTCTCAAACTTCACACCCTCACGACCGAGGAAGAGTTTAACCGTGTCTGCGAAGTGGAAACGGCATCTTTCAACGACCCCTTCTTCGGTTTTTGGCAGGTGTTCAAGGGCATCTCGCCGCAAGACGAATTTGCCGCTCGCAAGTGGGAATGGCATAAAGGTGATCCCAGCAGTAACTGGATTTACGTGACAGACGAGGAGACTGGAGAGGTGCTTGGTGCTGCGCAGTGGAATGTCTTTCATGAGAATCCTTACGCCAAGCCATCAGACCAACTTACGCCATATTGGATTCCGGAAGGTAGGTTGAATATGTCTTGGTTGTGATGGATTTTCATAACTGACTATTCACTTTTTATAGGAGGTTTTAAAGATGTAGCAAGCCAACTCCTTGCGGATTTTCTAGGCCCTCGTCCCACGCGAATGAACATGCCTCATATATGTAAGGCAATTTCCTTGACGATACTTTACTTTCGATTACTCTGGCTAATCCATCCACCTCTCCTCGTTTCATAGTGCTAAACTTTTGCTTCACACTTCCCAAACATCGACGCCGAGGCGTCGGCCGCATCTTGATGGAATGGGGAACGAAAAAGGCCGACGAGTTGGGTTTACCGGCATTCATCGAGTCAACTGAGATTGGATATGAATTGTATAAAGCATGCGGGTTCAAGGTGGAAGCACCTATGCTCTTGGATGCTACGGCTGAGAATCCATCAGAGGACTTTACGGCTTGGCGAGAGAAACTTTTGGTTCCTATTCATGGATATTTTATGGCTAGACGGCAGCCTAAGAAAGCAGAGTAAGGTATTTTCTATGGTGAATTAGTGCCCATACTAGATACGCGCGAGGAAGCAAGCTCGGGTGTTTTCAATAGCCACGCGCATTGGATCTTTTTCGAGAGAAGTGGTTTGTCCCCCAAGTTTTATCGAAAATGTTATATCTCTTTCCAGCCATTGATATGAGATCTTGGACTTTAAAAGTTGGCTTAAGGTGGGGGTGGTTGCAGAAAACATTGAACCTCAAGTATGCCTTGCATTTGCATCAGAAACGAGAAGTGTGTATAAATCTAGGGGAAGATTTTCTCCCACGGTAGCGTTTATTCATTATTTCATTAGTTTTCATTTCCAGGATCTGTTATTGCTACCTGAGAAACAAGGACTCAGGTAAGTCGGACATTTAGTGGCTCTGCCTGCCCCCAGGTACTCGGTCCAACGATTAGCCCAAATCGTGGTCTGCTGGTGATTTGCGGCGATCTGATTCTCTGCACACCATCACCATTTTCCCCCTAACCAACATTTCTTTTCCTTTCACCATGGAGTCGGGTGCCGATGAGTTGGGGTCTTCGGGGGGTTTTGGAAAAGAAGGCAAGCTCACCAGTGGTTGCGGCGATGGATGAAAAAGATGAGGTTTCGAGGTCGGAGATGGGAAAAGATGAGGTTTCTGTTACTTTGGGGGAAGTGCCGCCTCAGTCGAGTGAGGGGAGTCAAGATCACCAAACAAGGGACTCACGTTCTACATGGCCAATGTGTTTCTTGGACTCTTGAGTTTTATTATAGCATTGGATGCTACAACTCTCCCAGTAGCACCGCCGGTACGTCTACCTCTCTGTCCATTGAATCCCTCTCATTCAAATTCTCGTAACTGATGATGATAAACCACCTTTCAGATCATTGCAAATGACCTCCGCGGCACAACATTCCAGTCATTTCCGACTTGACGGCCCTGAGAGATCGAGCTCTTTACGTTGGCGTCAACATGTCATTTTCCGCCTTGGGGACGGTCGCTGGTCCGATTTTGGGGGGATCCCTCAGTCAACTTGCGAGTTGGAGATGGCTGGGTTGGATCAATTTGCCCCTCCTTGGAGGAATGAACATCCTATCCATGATTTTCCTCAACTTAAAACCCATCGAGATGGAATTCAGTGTCAAGCACCGTCGCTTGGACGTAATGGATATGATATCGTACGCTGCCGGAATCACACTCATCGCGGTGCCTCTCAGCTGGGCCGACTCCCTGTACCCCTGGTCGTTCCTGGCGAACTATCGTGCCTCTCGTTATCGGCGTTCTGTTTCTCGTTGTCATGGGGGTCTACGAGAGGAGGGCCTTGGAGCCCGTCTTCCCGTACCGCATATTCACCAAACACCACGACCAACGCCGCGATGGTGTCCGGGTTTATCCACGGCGAGCTCGGCGGCTCCAACAAAGCCGTGAGCTTCATCCCCTCCCTTCGGACCCTTACTCTTCCACAGGAAACCATGGATAGCGTGATCGACGTCTACACGCAGTCCTTCCGCTCCGTCTGGATCGTCCTAACCTGCTTAGCGGGCGTTGGTTTCGTGTGCGTGTTGCTAATCAAGGAGCTTAGCATGGAACGCGACGAGGTCGGGAGACAGGGACTTCAGGAATCTAGCAAGTAGTACCTAGATTTTAGTGCTAGCGTAGAGAATATATCTTCGTTGTCATGCATGTTCGTTGTAAACTTACCAGTACAGTACATACTTGGCTACCTGGCCCCCCCCTTTTTTAAGCGAACGTTGTACCACGCCCCCCAAAATGTAGAGAAATCTCATAAATCGGAACGAATGAATCGATTTTCGATGCTGCCCCCGCTAGGAGGGCATTCACCGCGCTTGTACTTGCCCGGTTCTCGGTGCTGTGCGGCGGGCTTCCTGCAGTTGTAATATGAGGTGTTTTGCAGTGCCGTGCAGTATTGGAACGCTTATCATACTCGTGAAGAGAAAGGGTGGTGTTGCATACACCGCCTACCTAAGTAGAGTCCTAGACAACCCATCTATCACACACCGCCACCGCGCTCAAGTGGGCTGCGTGTATATAGCCGTGCTACATGCCTGATCCCGTAGCAGCATGAATTCATCGCTGTGTTGCTTGCAGCCATAAAGCAGACTTCAAAAAAAAACCCCCCAACCAACCAACCAACCAACCAACCAACCACCAGCACCATGGCACCATCCAATGAGGCCGGATATGGCAATTGCAGCGACCGTCGCAGTGGCCGTGTTCACCAACTGTTTACAAATCATTTCTCACCTCGAATGGGGTTTGAATCGATTTCTCATTGGTTTCCTACCTGTCACCTCTTTTGGTGGTCGTTGGTTGTCGTCTCTTCGGCGGACCTGCGATCTCTCCAGAGATGACGGTCATGGTGTAGGCGTTTTATGGGGGCCAAACCCCCGTGGCTCGCTGCGCTCGAAGACTTGACTGGAGACTTTAGAGGGCAGCGATGACAGCGCGTCACACTGGCCTGGCCGTTGGTGGTTCGCTGCGCTCGATGAAGACTTTGGAGCGCAGCGAAGGCCCCCGGAGGGCCAGCGGAGACCTGTCTTGCTCCCCTGCTTGATGGTGGACCCCTTCTCTCGCCCTCCTGCCTCCTTCCTCCTTTGGCGTCCTGCTTGCTGCTTTCAGATGCACCTTCCCCTGCTTACCGAGTACACACGCAGTATGACCATTCGGACCGCATGCTCATCGAGCCTGATCGGTCTCAATGCGAGGCCGTCGTCGCCATCTTCCTCAAGCCCTTGAGAAAAATGGAGTTCCTTGAGCGATGCCATTCGGGACGGGAACCCGATCCGAGCCGTCGTCACCGGCACCGCGGCAAACAGCGACGGGAAGACGCGTGGCTTTTCCGTTCCGAGCGCGGTGGCGCAGGAAAAGCTCATCCGCCACACATATCGCTTGGCGGGCATCGACGACGAGGACCTTTCCCAGTAGTTTTTCTTCGAATGCTATGGCAGGAAAACACCGGTGGGTGACCCCCTCGAGGCGGAAGCAGTGGCCAGTGTCTTTGGGCCGAAAGGCGGTATTCACATTGGCTCCATCAAGCCAAATCTGGGACATTCGGAGGGTGCGGCGGGCGTGACGTCTCTCATCAAGGTGGTTCTTGCTCTTGAGCACAAGACATATCCTCCAAACATCAAATCCTTGCCGTTGAATCCGAACGTTCCTTGGGAGCGTGGAAGACTGACTCTTCCACAAGAGGCCTTTCCTATGCCCGAGGGATGTCGCGAGCGCGCGAGTCTCAACTCCTTTGGAATTGGGGGATCGAATGCCCATGCCATTATAGAATCTGCAGCGAGCCTTGGTGTGTCCCGTCCGGTGGAAAATAAAGCATTATCCAAGCTTCCACAGTTACTCGTCTACTCCGCCAACACAGCCCAATCCCTACAAGAAATGATCAAAAAATACCAAGCCTTCCTGGAAACCGCACCACAACCCCTAGCGGATATCGCGTATACGCTCGCCAACAGAAGAGAGCATCTCCCATACCGATCCTTTGTCGTACGGACCAAAGACATGCCAGGAGTCGCCGCTCCTTTACCATCTCGGGAAATCGGTCAAGCCCCTCTCTGGTGATGGTTTTCACAGGTCAGGGGGCCATTTGGCCACGGATGGGTAGAGAGCTGCGATTCAACTCGGTCTTCATCAAAACCATCAGAATACTTGAGGATTATCTACGTAAGCTTGGGGCAACCTGGGGCTTAGAGGAAGAGCTCTTCAAGCCAGCCAGAACAAGTCGGGTAAACGAAGCGGAATTCTCTCAACCTCTGTGCACAGCAGTCCAACTTGCCCCTGTTGATACGTTTGCTGCCATTGGCATCAAACCTGCGGCGGTAGTTGGCCATTCTAGTGGCGAGGTTGCGGCAGCATATGCGGCTGGTGGTCTTACGCTAGAAGAAGCTATGTGTATTGCTTATTATCGCGGAACAGCTTCTGCTAGACAAACGAAACGCGGGGCAATGGCTGCAATAGGTCTAAGTTGGGAAGATATGGAAAAACGTTTGATTCCCGGCGTCGTAGTAGCTTGTGATAACTTCCATAAAGGGGTGACAATCTCTGGGGACGCCGATGCGCTAGAAAGTGTTGTGGCTGATATCAAAAACTCGAACCCAGATGTACTCACATCTATGTTGAAAGTTGATAAGGCATATCATTCCCACCACATGTGCGAGGTTGGTGAGGAGTATTTCTGTGATATGGTCACTTCAGGGGTTGTAGGCAAGAAGCCTCTAATACCACTCTTCTCTACCGTGACAGGAGAGATGTGGACCACTGGGAAGCTAGGTCCAAAACATTGGCAAGACAACCTAGAACTGCCTGTGCGTTTCAAAGCGGCGGTTTGCGAGCTTCTCAGATATTCTCCAATAAAGAATCCGGTTTTCCTAGAAGTGGGACCTCATCCCGCGCTCACGAGTCCGATCAGGCAGATATTGGCACACGAGTCAATACCTACCTCTACCCTCTTGTCCACTCTGAAACGACGACAAGATGGCTTCGAGGATTTCTTGTCCGCAGTTGGAAAGCTTCATACACTTCATGTCGATGTCGACTTTGATGCCTTGATGCCAAGGAGTTCTGGTTCCACGGTCCCAGGATTGCCCTGCTATCCCTGGGATCACCAAAAGACTCACTGGTCTGAGTCGAGAGTATCCAAAGGATGGCGACACCAGCAATACCCGTACCACGATCTCCTGGGAAGAAAAGTGCTAGAAAGTACTGACCTAGAGCCAGTATGGAGAAACCTACTTCATCTTGATAACGTACCCTGGGTAAGCGACCAAGAGATAAACGATGACATCGTCTTCCCCTTCTCCGCATATGTGGCAATGGCGGCCGAAGGAATGCAACAGATAGCCGGCGGCCAACTCGACCGTGTCGGATTCCGGAAGACAACTGTCAGCAGTGCTTTATTATTAAGTGAAGATACACCAACTGAGCTTGTGACAGTCTTCCGCCGCCAGCAATTAGTCAAGGAATCGGAGAGCGAGTGGTGGGAGTTTACCATATCATCGCACAATGGAAGTGTATGGTCTCAGCATTGCACTAGGGCAGTACGAGACGAGTCGAAATTTCCAAGCGAAGAGGCTCAAATTCCAGAAGACTTACCTCGGAAGGTCTCGAGCCATAAGTGGTATAAAGCTGTCGAGGGACGAGGGCTCAAGTATGGTCCCCACTTCAATACTTTGGAAAATATAACATCATCTACCCTGTCACCAAACTCAGCCATAGCTCAAGTCCGCAATAACCGACATGGCGACGAAGCAGCTTACCACTTACATCCTGTCATTGTCGACTCTTTTTTCCAGCTTCTCAGCTTAGCGACGAGAAGCGGCCTCGCCCATACTTACAGGAGGCTTGTTGCCACCGGCGTGGAGTCTTTGACGATATCTCGTTGCAGTTCGGACAAGGTCACCCTCGCTACATCAGCTGAGCTCACAGGGGGTGGAAGCGGAGCTGCCGGTGATGGCTCCTGTATTACAGACTCAGGAGTTGTACTTCGCGCTTCGGGCGCTCGTATGGCTCTCCTCGACGATGAAGCCGACGAATCTAGTAAAGGACAAACTCCCATCACAGCTCGATCTGGATGGGTTCCACTCATCGATTTTGTAGATGTGAAAACCCTCGCGGACCCACATCAAGATTGCAAACTAACTATACCTGCTCTGGAGGAACTCGAGAGTTTAGCTATCTCTCTTTCCAGGCAATTGACAGCCAGTACTACTGATGTTCAAATTCCTCACTTGAAGAGGTACAAAGCGTGGCTCGACCAGGAACAAAAAGCGCTTCCCAATCTTGAGGCCCCGTCGCTAACTTGTCGTATCGAGACTCTTGTAAAGCAATATGCCGAAACCCCTGTAGCACCAATTGCTTCCACCATCGCCAAAATCTCGAAAAATATTGTCGCCATTTTGTCGGGGGAAAAGGGGGCCTTTGAGATTTTGAACGCGGATGACACGCTCAATAAATGTCACGCGTTCATGAAGGAATCATGCGCCTCCAGCATCTCTTCCAATTTTGTGAAAGCTTTCGCGCACAGCAATCCTGCTCTACGGGTCCTGGAGCTGGGGGCTGGCTATGGCGCGGCGACGGGAGGAATCTTAAAGAATTTAAAGCATGCTAATGGACAACTCCTCTACTCACGATACGTTCTCGCGGATCCTTCTATGGGCATGATCAACGTTGCAAAGGAGCGGCACAAGGGTGTTCTGAATCTCGACTTTGCTCCTTTGGATGTAAACAAGGATTTGTCGGCTCAAGGGTTCGACGGAGACGACAAGAAATTCGATCTCATCATTGCAACAGATGTCCTCCATACAGCGCCGAATTTACAGACAATTTTGCAGAACGTGTATAAATTACTGAGCCCTAATGGAAGGCTGTTGGTCCAGGAACCTGAACCTGGAGTAGCGTGGCGAAAATATGTCTTTGGTGTTTTGCCAGGATGGTGGCAAAGTGTTAAAGAAGACCTTTCACTGGCAGAAGAGCCAGAACCTTATATACGTCCAGAAGAATGGAAGAAGGAACTCATCGGAGCCGGGTTCGAAAGTCCGGACGTCATGTCACAAGAAAACTTCACTGCTGTGATGATTGCGAAACGAGGTCGAGGTAAAGAAGCGAACCCATCAAAACACGTCACATTGCTATGCAGTAATGTTTCCGCACCAGATACACCACTTACGGCAGAACTCGAGGCACGAGGGTATTCCATATCTCGCTGCACGCTCGAGATGACCCTTCCACATAACGAGGATATCATCGCCCTTCTTGACCTGGACGGTCCCCCATTTTTCGAAACCATGAACTCGACGACCTTTGAAAACCTCAAATCTTTCATCGCCAAACTCCCAGAATTCAATTCTCGCATTCTCTGGCTCACCCGACCATCTCAAACGCAATGTCCCGATCCTCGCTACGCGCCCGTCATCGGGTTCTCGCGATCGCTACGAACGGAGCTGGGAATGGAGTTTGCGATTTGCGAAACGGATGACGCTGACTCCGCGGCCGGATGTGTCGCGATCGCTAATGTGGTCGGGACATTTGGGGAAAAGGGGGGAGAACAGCTGGGAGAAAAGGATTGCCCGAGGGTGGAGTTTGAGTATGCTATTTTGAAGGGCTCGATTTGCATCCATCGTATATTTCCTTTCAGGATGGAAGATGAGCTCCCATTTGAGGAGTCTTTTGGTCAGGCTGTTTTGAAGATCGAAAGGCCCGGACGGTTGGATTCTATGCTTTGGGCTGGACGGCCGTCCCCGCTTCCGACTGGGGATGAGGTTGAAGTGGAAGTATATGCTGCTGGTGTAAACTCTAGGGTATGTCCCAAGCCAAGTCTTTGTGTCATGGGAATCGGGATGCTAACTTTATCAAAATCAGGATATTCTTGTGGCGATGGGGAAGACGGAAGCTAGCGAGCGCACGTTTGGGACCGAAGCCGCGGGTATAGTCCGTCGTGTTGGTTCGGATGTGAAGAATTTCAGCATTGGCGATCGGGTGATGCTTGTGGGAATAAAGACATTCTCTACTGTGGTTCTCACGACAGAGAGACTGTGTGCAATAATACCCGATGGTATGAGTTTTGCCGATAGCGCCGGAATTCCATGGTCTTTTTCAACCGCCATCTATTGCGTCGATACGATCGGACATCTTGAGAAAGGACAGGTGAAAAATATCCCCTCATATACAAACTACGTAACCATACTGACAAGTTCCAGTCTGTCCTCATTCACCGCGGCTGCAGCGATATTGGCCTAGCTGCTATCCAAATATCCCGCCTGCGCGGCGCCGAGATCTACACCACCGTACCACCGAAGAAGAGTCTGCATATCTGACCGCAACCTACGGGATTCCTGCAAGTCACATCTTCAATTCGAAAACGGGTGCTTTCGCGGACGAGTTAATGCGTGCTACGAAACGAAAAGGCGTGGATTTGGCACTCGGTTCAGAGCTGCTGAGATGTGTTGCGAAATGGGGGACTATGGTGGAGATTGCTGGGGGCGAGAAGGAGGGGAGAGGGGGGATGTTGGATAGGGATGGGAGAGCGGATAATCGGTGTTATTGCTGTGTGGATGTGGAGCAGATGATTAGAGAGAGACCAAATGCTGTCGTGAGGTAAGTGAAAGATTTCGTCTATACTTACTTGTTCATATTTTCAAAAACGAGAGTCCGTCGTCTAATATACCATATAGTCCACTTCGTCAAATAACAGACCACTTCCGCCAAGGAGCTCTCTGTCCCACTAAACTCGCCCACGTCTTCAACGCTACGGAAATCAAAGAGACATTTGAGTACATGCAGCAAGCAAAACATATCGGCAAGGTGATCCTTTCAATTCGAGACCAAAACACCGGGAGCCTCCAAATAGGGACCATTGCCCCCGCAAAAAAGGCTTCCGCAGAATTAGATCCCACCGCCTCATACCTGCTCGTCGGCGGCCTTGGTGGAATCGGTCGTTCCATAACCCTCTGGATGGCTCACCACGGCGCCAGAACATTCACATTCCTAACCAGAATAGGCGGTAGCCGACCCTCCGAGCAAGATTTCGTCAAGGAACTCGAGAGCATGGGTTGCACCGTGATCTTGATCCAGGGCGACGTCGCCAAGATCAGCGATGTGGAAAAAGCCATCGACGCATCCCCCAACCTCAAAGGCCTCCTCAACCTCTCCATGGTCCTCCGCGACCAAACTTTCGCCCACATGCCCCTCTCGGACTGGACTGCAGTCCTAGAGCCCAAGGTCCAAGGAGCGTGGAATCTGCACCGCGCAACGACCTCGAGAGGTTTACAACTCCACTTCTTTTTCCTCTTCTCTTCCCTCTCTGGTACGCTGGGTCAGGTGGGCCAGGCTAACTACGCGGCTGCGAATACATTCCTGGACGCTTTCGTGCTTTATCGAGAGGGTCTCGGGCTGCCGTGCCAGGGCATCGCGCTCGGTGCGATGCGCGATGTGGGCTATCTGAGTGAGAGTGCTAATGAAGGCTTGCTCAGGAAGATGGTCGGGAGCGGGTGGAGGGTGAATGGGGAGGCGGAGATGCTGGGGGTTTTTGAGGGGTGCGTGTTGGTGAGTCAGGCAAAACGACTCCCGAATGGTCATGGGCATGGAGTTGAAAGGGGCGGCTGGCGAACCTACACAACACAAACCCACACAACCCTAGGCCTCTCCCCCACCCCCACAGCCCTCCTCGCCTACCTCGCCCTCTCCCTCCCACCCCCCACCGCCTCCTCCTCATCCCCGCTCTCCACCCTCCTCACCACCCCCCTCCTCACCGCCCCAACCACCCTACCCATCCTCGCAACCGAGATCGGTCAGGCGATTCTTCGCCTCCTCCTCAAGGATGACGTGAAACTGGACGTCGAAACAAAAACAGATGAGTTGGGTTTGGATAGTATGGTGGCGGTGGAGTTGCGGGCGTGGTGGAAGAGGACTTTTGCTTGCGAGGTGGGCGTGTTGGAGCTTTTGAGTGCGGGCACTTTGGGCGCGTTGGCGGGGAGGGTTATACAAATGCTAGGTTAACTCAAGGGCTGAGTTAAGTTGAGTTAAGAGGGGGGGGAAGCGTAGTGTTATATTGTGAAGTCTCGGACCTAAAGTTCGTAATATTATCAAATTGAGTATGCATAAAGACTTGTCATTCAGATTAGATAGTATAGATAGGACTTTCATTTCGTTATGAAAGTTAGCGAAGATATAATGAAATCACGATGTTGGGTGTTCCTTAATTTGGATATTAGAGCGGCGACTTGAGTTTATATCACTTTCCTTATTTCTGATGGTGTGCACAGAGCTTGGAGGTAAGAGAAATCCATCAGTCCACCAGGAAGAAATCGAAAAAAGTCCTAAAGTTTCCCAACAGCTCTATTACTTATAGTTTTACTTCCGCGTTTTTCGGCGGTAGCTTTTACTACAGGTAGCAAGTCATATGAGCAATTACCTTTGTCCTAAGCAGGTATTATATTATATTCCCCCTTGTTCGCCATAATACTAAAAAAGCTTATATCTGGACCCATGCCTTAATATTAGGATTCGTTGCGTTATTACATTGCTATTTGCTTAGGATTAAGGAGACACTAATAGGCCACTAATTAATAGGAAAATTATCAGTTTTCAATTCGCGAAGTCTTCTGTTAATAGAAACCTCGAATCTCAAAAGCCATACTACAATTACTGCATTTTAGGTACTCGAGTATACTAAATAATCATTTACTTCTCCGCTCTTTTCTCCATATTCACGAAAGTCCAAATCTCCCACAAATTATCTATTTATCAAGATCGTAGAACGTAGTGGGGTGGCTTGAAAGATATATTCGTCTGAAGAGGAAAAAGAAACTAGAAGCTCTGCAAGCTCCGTATATATATAGGGGGGTGATCACGTGGTTAAGCCACGTGATCCACCTGGAGCTCCGCTCCCTACGATACGATCCACTACAGGAATCGTAGCCACGATCTCCACCCACATAAATAAATGGGGCTACGCCGTCACACTATTACACTTAAGTAGGTATGCAAGTAGCTTTTTTTTGAAGGTGAACACGTCGTCACTGTGAGGGAATGACGGCCGATAGTGCACGTGATTGCTGGCGTGTGGCGTTGCTGGCGTGTGGCCCGTGCTTACGTAGTATAATAGGCCTTCGTAGCCTTGACCTCTTTCATAGTCCGTAGTCAATTTATCCATCATTCTAGGATCGTACATCGTCGTCCTGATACCCTGACAGCAACTCTGGAAAATGTATTTTCTTTGATCAGAGTATGCGAAACTATCGTCAACTCTAAAGTCACAAATGGTGTATGGCTAGCCCTTAATACCGATTATACCCTGGTTATTGAAATAGAGAGGCCCGTTGTCTGTGTACAGTGTAGTCGCCATCAGTGTTCGCATAAAGACCTTCAGTATTGAGAAACCTATTACTATCGAGGAAATAGGTTGATGCCGAGTAACGATCGTTGGTAAAAGAGAAAACATTATCATCAAAAGGTAGGCCATCATTGGCTGGAACGACAAAGTCGTCTGTCGTACGGTCTCGTACCCCAAGATCAACGCCCCGGGCCGAGATCTACGAATCGGTACGGATATCCGAAAGACGTGGGAAAAAAAAAAGAAAAAAAAAGATAAAAGCCGTACCACATCTGTTCTTGCTCGCTCCGAACTGCCAAACGGATTATTTCCAAAAGGGGTTGACTTGGGCGATGTCAAAAATTCAAAAAATACACTTGGGCAAAACCTCGGGAACCGGAGCCAGGTTGTCGGGACTTGGAGTTGATTAAAATGCTCGCTTGCAGCTGTCACCTGATACGTCTCCTCGCCAGGTTGTCGGAACTTGAGTTGATGCGAAACCCATCGCAAACTAAGTACGAGCGAGCGAGGCACCAAGGCACCAACCGTCGCACAATGGACAATGGAATGGTTCCTCGAAAAAGTGGGTCGACCAGGATTCCACGAAGATCCTTTTGGCGACCAAGCGATGCCGAGCCTCGATCAAGCAACGAACCACAGATCTCAGCGCGGCCTGAGACCAATCAGAAGCACTCCCGCATCAACGTACACATCGCGGCTTTTCGCTGTCTCGCGCGACATTGCCCACACGGGTTCTGCTTAGGAACCGAATTTGTTGATTTCATATCACTCACGCCGCGCTGACAGATAACAGATGTAATTATCCTCGCGAAATTGGATTTGCTGAGATGCAGCTGAGCGATTTGGAGCGATTGGGCGGCCGGCCGCTCGCGCTCTTCCAACAGCCGGCTCTGTCTCTGCTATGAAGATGAATATTGTTAGCCAGGGATGCTTGGGCAAGGAAGCTCGGCCCCTCCCTCCAGTAGGTGTAACGTCTTAAATATGTTCGGACTCCCCTGGTGAATCTTGAAATCTTCATAGAAACGTCTTCTCTCGCAAACTCCATCTCCCTTCGTCCAAATCGCAGAGACGGATCCAAGAAAAACATACAAACCATATCCAAAAGCTAAACCCTCCCATCTCAACCATGTCGAGCACCGTCGTTGTCCTTGGTAACTCCTTCGCGGGGTTGCAAATGGCCCACTCGTGAGTAACCCCTCCACGGCAATGCTACGTGTTATCACATTTAGAGATCAAGAAGTGATGGCATTTACTGACCTGGAACCTACAACTTTCTAGCCTTTTGAAGTACTCTCTTCCCGGGGTTAAAGGTCTGAAGGTTGTTATGATCTCACCTACAACACATACCTACTGGAACCCTGCAACTGTTCGTGGTGTTGTGCCAGGCCAGCTTTCCGACGACAAGGTATGCCATCAAAAAGTCTGGAATAGCAAATGAACAAGTCTAACGCATACTCGTATTATAGCTCTTCCAAGAAGTTGCCCCCGGTTTCAAACAATATCCAGCAGGCTCCTTTGAATATATCCAAGGTTCCGCCACCGGTGTTGACCCAACTGTCAAGACCGTCGCAGTCAAGACTGCGACGGGAGACCAACAGCAAACATACGACCACTTGATCATTGCAACTGGAAGTCGGTATGCTCAAGACAACACTCCATGGAAGCAGAGTCTAGAGGGAAGCGAGAAGAGCATGCAGATCCTACATGAATACCAAAACAAGGTGAAGGATGCTACACACATTGTTATTGGTGGTGGTGGACCTACTGGTGTTGAAACTGCATCCGAGTTGGCTTTCGAGTACAAAAGCACTAAGAAGATCACCCTGGTAAGTTCAAATTCCTACACAAGGTGTGAACCTCCCTAGAAATATGTACTCACAACTGCTAGGTCACCGCCGGCAATTCAGTCCTAGTCGGCTGCCCACCAGCAACCATTAAAGCCGCCGAAAGCACCATGAAAAACCTCGGCATCACCATCGTTACCGACACCAAAGTCACAGGCGAAGCCCAAGGTACTGGAGAAAAAAAAGTCGACCTCACCTTGTCCAGCGGCGAAAAGCTATCCACCGACCTCTACCTTTCCACCATCGGGATTAAACCAAACTCGGAGTTCCTTCCTGCTTCACTCCTGAATAACAGTGGTCATGTGGTTATCAATGAGTTCTTGCAAGTCAAGGGTGTGCAGAATGTGTATGCGTTGGGCGATGTGACTGATATTCAGCCTTCGCAATTGACGTATGCTGGTGCCCAAGCAAAAGCGTTGGCAAAGAACTTGGATTTGATCCTGAAGGGCCAAAAACCACTACCATACAACTCCAACACTACACGTGAGTTCACCTTTCCATTCACCCAAGGGATTAGACGAGATACTTATTGTATAAACAGCAATGATGGCCGTCACCCTCGGTAGAAGCAAAGCCACCGGCCGAAACGGAAACATGAAGTTGCCGAGTATCATCATTTGTAAGTCCTTCCCCATACCCAGCAATCCCGTGCATCAAGTCTCATCTCGCTAACTCCTACAGGGTTCATCAAGGGCCGTACCCTCTTCGTCGAAAAGATGCCCAAGTACGTCAACGGTACCGAGTTCTAAGCCATCATATACAAATGCAGACGTAGATCGGGAAAATAGATTGTTGGGATCGGTGTTGGTGCTATACCCTGGATGTGTTTTTGCTTTTTCCGTTACGCGTTGCGGGATTTAATGAGATGTTGTTAGAGAAGATCAGTTTACGAGAAGACGTTGTTGGTTGTGGTATACAAAATGTGACGAGGTTTACCTACGTTTATATTTGATGCATTCCCTTTCCTCTCCCATACATGCAAAAATCGCAACAATCTCCCTTTCCTTTCCCCCTCCAATCTAAAAACGAAATACTGCTCGAAATCTTCTTTACACTAAGCTTTCCCATCCCTTCAGAATCAGGTAGCTAATTTAAACTTCCTTCCCATACCTAATTTCGAAAAGTCTTGACTTCCTCTTCAAGAATACTTAGGGTGGGGGGTATATGAAGACAAAGATTTAACTTTCAGAAAGTAGAATGTGGAAGTTGATAGAGTTCGAAGGAGACGAAGAAGGGATATTTAGTTGATTTTGAAAGGGGATTTGTTGTTACTGTAGGATATTTATATTGTTAAGGAGCGGTGGGGGGGGGGGGAACGGAGATGATGTGTTGAGAGAGTATATTATCAGTTCTCTGGCTGCCCTGGTAGGTTTATTACCGAATTAAAGAGAACGACCAAAAACCACCCCCTTTCCAAAAAGCGCTACAACAGAAGTTCACCATCTGCGTTACACCTCTCGCCCATTCTTCCGACATCACTGATTTTACAGCACAGCTATAGTGAGCTTCCTCAAATTGTCTTCTGTTACCCCGAAAAACTAGTGTCTTCGTTAACTTACAAAATCTCGCTAAACCCCGCCTCCTTCTTAAAAGTCACTCTTATTCTTTCCCTTTCTTTTTTTATGAAAAGCTACTTGCAGCGAATTTAGTGCTATAGTTGTTTAGTTTCCTACCCACGAGTTACGTGTTTAAGAAGCGGTGAAACCAACTGTCACTATCACTTTCAACTTCCACTCCAACACCCTCACCCTCACTCTCACACTAACAGCATCCCTTCCACCTCACTTTCCACACTCAAACCCATAAAACCAATCAAGCCGCCAGTGGTATTACGATAAATACCAACAATTCGGCCTATGGCGTACCTACCACCGACCGGGATGGGTTTAAACCCTTGTTGAAGGAGGTGGGTAGGTAGGTAGGTAGAGAAGAAAATGGTTCTGTGTTGTTGGTTAGATTATTTGATTTGACTTTCAGAAATAGAGCGGGAGTGAGCGGAGGGCTTACCACAGAAATAAGAATGTGTTACTGAAATAGAATGTATTACTGAAATAAGAACGTACTACCGAACTCGATGACGGTAGTATAGTACTAGTACTCCACATCCCTAGATCCGTGCTCGTATGTGGATATGCCGTTATCCATTGGTAGAGCCTGCCTAATGGATGTCATTGTTTAGAATTATCTAACCCCCATGATCAATTCTACATCCTTATATACCCTACTTCAAGTTATCTACTATTCACCACTTTCTCAACTACTATATCCTCTCAACTACCCACTACCCTCAACCCACCATACTCAAAAACACTCAACAACATACGCATTCCATCCAACAAGTGACCTAACACAAGGTAGAATAAACGGCTTGATTTTTGTACTGGTATAAATAATTTAGTATCCAAATTACCAAAAACCTCCCTTTACCATTTCTCGCCCAGCTTCAAAGAAAAATTCGGCAAACGACGTTTTTTTTCGTTGCATGCAGAAATTCAAGCCACCTCCCCTCCTCTTGCCAACCCCCAACCCCAATCCCCAATCCCCTCGCACCCTCCCCTCCCCCTACCAATCCCCAAAATCCCCCAAAGCATAGATCATAAAGAGGATACTGCGTTGTTGTGCGAAAATTTAGGAATAAATTATCACCGAAAGAAAAAGTGCTACCGAAAACATCCCCTCTCTTTAGATGTGCATACTCAAGTATATTCACACTACGCTCACATTTCGAGTTAATATCCCCCTCTCTTTCCGTCTCCAACCAGATGGGCATACTCGCTCACGGTTCGAGTTAATATCTCCCTCCCTATAGGGGTAAAGAGTAGGAAAAGCCACTCGGTCTTCGCGGCTTTGTTGATCGGATATCTGGGTATGCAAGTTAAGCCTCACTCCAAATCCCTTCCGAATTTCCTCTACCTCAGTTTGAGTGATTGCAGTATGGGGTAGGAATAGGAAGGCTTCTTACGGGGAAGTCAAGTTTCCTCCCTTTCGCTTCTGGAATTTGGCTGCCAGTCTAGTTTTCCTTGATGATAGATAAAGGGGCCAGCGAATTACTTCGTCCCAAGATAGAAAAGACATTTTGCTTATCTGATAGCATTTTGAATCTCGCGACGATAAAAGAGGTGTCTGATTCTTAACGTAGAGAAACAATAACCCCCCCCCCCCGATATACTAACCAGCAAGGTAATTTTCACCCATGATTCCAAAAATATCCCTAACCAGCGACATAAAAAACAGAAACTAACCTCGTCCAGCCTTCCCACCCCCCTTCTTCATCCACAACACCAAACGAAAACCGCCGTACTTTCCTCTCCAAGTACAAACCTATATTTAGCCAACATCAATATTTCCGTGCTTCACAAACACAGGTACAACCCGGCACGAGTTCATCACACGTTCTAGAATCCTGGTTCTGGGGAACGAGAGATAATTGGCGTCGCACCGTGATACTGTAGCTCAAGAGCACTACCCTCAGTCTGCTCAGAGCAATGATGAGGTAGAAGGCCACTAATTTCAAAAACCGTCTGACTTGATATTCTTTCTCAACTCATGCTTCATTCAAGACTGATGTATACCCCTTTCTCAACCCCTCCCAACCCAGCTGACATATACCCTGGATAGTGGCATGGAGACTACTTCGGGTGCTGTACGGGATGCGTTGTTAAGGGAATTCCCATGTGGTGTAGGCGGAAGAAACATTGAAGTGGGAATGAACGTCGAACAATAGCACTCAACATCAATGCCACGAGGCTATCGACATCAATGTGCCTTGACAGATGCGAAGCAAACTGCAAGGCACGTCGAAGGGGGCGGTAATGCACATATGTACTGCCAAACCATTTCGCAAACAGAAGAAGACTTTTCACGAGTGCTAGCATCTTAAGTACAAAGAACGACACGCGAAATGAAGAAAAGGGGATCTGTCGTGGAACGCACCAAAGCAAGGTCCCTTGACAACGAAGCGGTGTCACAGGAAGGCAAGGCGAGCAGCAGACCCTTTCGGAGAAAAGATGAATCGCAGCGACAAATCAACTGCTGTGTAGTGCAGCGGAGAATAAAAACAAGTATTGAAATCCGGTGTAAACAACGCATATGAAACGCAAGAATCTCGTCGAAATCATGGTGTTGTCTTTTTCGTAAAGGTATCAATCAGCCTTGCTAATACGCCTCATCACACCCACGAATCCCAAGACCGCCGAGCCGGTATTGTGGGCGGCGAGGGGCGAGGTAAGGACCCAGCCTTGGTTGGTGCTTGTTCGAGCTGCACTGATGGAGGAGCTGTTCGTCGTTTCGTCTTCCATCTTTGGTGGTACCTCTGTTGCTACAGAGTCTACAGAGTACCTTTTGGCACCCGGCCACGGTTAGGCCTAGCCACGGTGGTGGAATGAATTGATGGTGTTGTGATATCCTCTCCATTACGATTGGCCAAACACCGCAGGTGGGAAACTGTGTAGTACCGTATGTAACCATCTCACAACACCCAAGCAAAGCCGTGCAATGCTGGATGGAGGAGCCGAAGTCACGGTGGCAACCTTGCCAGCGAGCCGTCCCGTCTAGATCCATCTTCCCCCGTGGTTGGCTAGACCGTGTTAGAATCATGTGATCATGATTTGCAGATGCTTACGATGATACGCTGAGATAGAGCCAGAAGGATTCTGTGAGGCAGTGAAGATGCCGATTGAGATGTGATAAAGTGAGTGGCGTTCGGGGGCCAAGAAGACAACCTTGGTCTGTTGATGGTTGGCACCCTCTTCTCAAAAAATTATGATATGATTCTTGAGGTCAACGATCACGAGATGAAGTGGATCGCCAGTTGTCGCATTTCAAATGCTCCAGAAGCTTAAGTGCGGCAATCAATTGTGGGACAACTTCCCAATCCGGAACAGAACGAAGACCCCTGGAATACCGACGGCCGCCGATGGGATCGGAGTTTTGGGCCTCAGTCAGTGGAAAAACCGTTGGACTTTCCTTGCTGCATTTGCTTGATACGAAGATCCAATATAGCATCAACTAGGGAGAATAGCCACATGTGAAGCTTGCCTTAGTTTCTCGTGTTGACTGGTAAGAAAACAGGTCCTCCCATTCTGCGAGAAGCGGACTGGCCTAGCGTACCGTACCACCCACGCACGACATGGCGCAAGCCTGCAGAAAGTTGAAGGGCCAACGTGGGGTGCAGTCGAAATAAGGTACATACGGAGTACGCCAGAACACTTGGGACGAAGAAACGTTTCCGTTGGACCCATCCAACCTCAGTCTCTCAGGCCATGAAATCCGTCGAAAGAGAATCTCACCCTCCTCACCGAGTTCGAAAGGGAAGAGGGAACTAACTCATCTATTCCCTCAAGTAGAAACGTTGGAAGGTGTCTTGGATGGTAGCACTAACTGCTTATTGGATAAGCTATTGCCACGCTGACCTCCTGGAGGCTGGAGCAGCATAAGCTTTCCCCCAACCTATAAACTTGATACGAGGGATGGCAAGAACTATCGCTCGATCATGCTCCTGCGCCTACGGAGTACAACCTGTTGAGTAAGCAGCGCTTCCGATACCGACACAGCAGCGGTGATGCCTTGTGCGAATCAAACATGTGAGTCGTGTGACGGTGAATATCGACGGCGTGCTACATTAACCCCAAGGAGCCTCCATACAGATAGTAGAAAGGGTCAGCAATGGAGACAGCAACGATGCCTGGCTGGTTGCAAGTCTCGTATCACTCGTAAGGAGTGAGGGGGGATAAGAGAGAAGTTTGAAGGCGTAACGTGGAGTCTGTCGAAGATAGGCCATACTTTCCACCGCACATGCATCGCCTCGACCGGCGCGGCTCTCGATAAAAGAAGGTGGAAACCCCAAAGAAGTCGACCTGAACGACCTCGAAAACAAAGTTGTCAGGCAAATATGAAGCTTTCGAATTCAATTTGGCGGCAGACATCATACGTTACATGTCGAGATCTGATCGGCTCTGGCGTTGGCAAGACCAGAGGTGCAACCAACCACCGGGGTAGGCATAGAAGCACCTGGGGGGCTTGAAAGGCGCAGGAAACTAATGTCGTCAGCAGCCAATCAGCGGCCACTAAGGGAAGCTCAGCCATGGATCGTTCTGCAGATATCTGCAGCCTCCACAGCTGATATGCGGAGAAGTTGCCCAAAAAGGGCCGTTTGGTGGATCGGAGGAGGGGGACGTTATCTGAGCCCTCCGGAGGATCCAAATAAGTGGAAGAAAGGAGTGCGCTAGACAGGGATGAGGGGCAAGAGCTGCATCTGTCTCACGTGCAATTGGAGCATTGGGCAGCCTCCCACCCGAGCGTGCGGTTGTAAGTGGGTGCAGTGGTGATGGATATTTGTATATTAGCCAAACCCTCCCCGACTTTTTTCTCGCGTTGCGCCTCTCAGCGAGTTCTTCGTCCTCGTCGTAGCCTCCTCTAATAATATCAGTGCCGGGCTGTGTTGCATGCGCTGCCCTTTTGCTACATCCAATTCACCTAATACCGTCGACCTTATTCGACAATTTTGAAGGTGATCGTTCACGAAGCCACAATCACTCTACCACGCGTGAATCACTTTGGAAATCTCAATCGAAGCATATGAAGCTTCTTCCGCCGCTTCTCCCATCGGTCGGAACAAAAGTTTCTAGTCTAACCGACAACCGACAGCTTTCGGGTCGCGCCTTCCCCGTCAAATCGACTTTTTAGCCTCTTCAATAAACCCTCAAACAATTTATTCTTGCTCTCTTCCTCTCTCAACATGTCCTCAGATCCAGCTTCCAGTGGCCTTGACGAAAAGCATGATACGACCCCTCCAGCCCTTGAACGCGAGCTCTCAGTCGGATACGCAGCCGGAGAGCGCCCAGCAGGATGGAAGTGGAATGGTATTCGTCTTTTGGGAGGAACCTGGTACGCGTCGCCAAGATGTCAATTGGTCATGGTGTCATTCGTCTGTTTCCTCTGCCCGGGCATGTTTAACGCGCTGGGCGGTATGGGTGGTGGTGGAAAGACGGATGCGCATTTGGCAG
Source organism: Hymenotorrendiella dingleyae (assembly GCA_003988905.1). NCBI lineage: Eukaryota > Fungi > Ascomycota > Leotiomycetes > Helotiales > Helotiaceae > Hymenotorrendiella > Hymenotorrendiella dingleyae. The sequence continues at coordinate 207,894 of QYAP01000109.1, forward strand.
ACAACATGGTAAGCTCACCCAGTGGCCCAGCTCTACATCCTAACCCCACATGTGATGTGAACCTTGGCTGATAATGAGCGATACTTAGAACGTCGCGCTCTACTCGACATTTGCTGTCTTTGGTTTCTTCGGTGGATCTTTTGTTAATAAGCTTGGTGTGAAGCTCACTCTGAGTTTTGGAGGTGTTGGTTACTGTATTTATGCCTTGAGCTTGCTCTTGTCCGTTCATTACAGTGTCGGTGGCTTCAACATTTTCGCTGGTGCATTTTTGGGTGTTTGCGCTGGTTTGCTCTGGACCGCTCAGGGTACCATCATGATCTCGTACCCAGGTGAAGAAGACAAGGGAAAATACTTTGCTATTTTCTGGGCCATCTTCAACTTGGGTGGTGCTATTGGAAGTTTGGTAAGATTGCCTCCATCGAGACCCGAAAAGCTTATCTTGATCGTGAAATCTTAACTTTAGCGAATTGGGTTCTAACCTGTCTCGTAGATTCCTCTCGGACAATCCATCCACTCCAAGACAAACTCGAATGTAACTAACGGAACCTACATCGCCTTTATCGTTCTCATGTTCGGAGGTGCCGTTCTTGCTCTAATGCTTTGCAATGCCAATGATATCATTCGACAAGATGGCAGCCGAGTCGTCCTGATGAAGCAGCCCAGCTGGAGCTCCGAGATCAAGGGTCTGTGGGAAACCATTACCTACGAACCCTTGGTTATCCTCTTGTTCCCCATGTTCTGGTCCTCCAACTGGTTCACCACCTATCAGCAAAACGGCGTCAACGGTGCTTACTTCACCACCCGTACCAAGGCCCTCAACAACTTTCTCTACTACCTGGCGCAGATCTTCGGTGCCCTGATCTTTGGTTTCATCATGGATATTCAGCTTGTCCGCCGTTCCCTGCGTGCTAAGCTCGCCCTTGTATTCATATTCTGCCTCACCATGGTTGTCTGGGGTGGTGGCTATGCCTTCCAAAAGGGTTACACCCGAGCCGATGTGGACCAAAAGCTTCACCCAGATCGCGAGTTTATGGATTGGACTACAAGCGGATATGTTGGACCTATGTTCTTGTACATCTTCTACGGATTTTACGATTCCGTCTGGCAAGCCTCTGTCTACTGGTAAGTCATTAATTCGCCCTCAGTATGTCTCATTCTAACATTCAAACAGGTACATGGGTGCCCTCTCCAACTCCGGTCGTCGTTCCGCCAACTACGTCGGTTTCTACAAGGGAATCCAATCCGCCGGCGCCGCCGTGATGTGGTCCCTGGACAGTCACAAACTCGCCTTCATGAACGAACTCGCCTCCAACTGGGGTCTCTTGGCCGGTTCCCTCATCATCGCCGCCCCCGTCATCTTCCTCCGCATCAAAGACCACGTCTCCATCGAGGCCGATCTCGCCAACACGGATGAGACGGTCGAGGACGTCCTACCTCAAGGCCATCCCGAGAAGGCCGTGGTTTAATCTGGTGGATTCTTCTCTTGGTTTTTTTTTAATAAGCGTTTTTTGACCGCATCTGGGTTCAAATATATGGGCTGGGTGGATGGGGGCGATGTTGGAGGAAGAAATGATGGCTATACGTGAATGAATGATTGACTTGATGGAATGCATGCTGAATGGGAGTTTGATACCAATGAAATGTAGTTGAGCCCTGAAATGGGGGTTAGATGGTTTAATTGAGAATTGAAAAATGATTTCAAGATTACTGAATAGAGATGATTTTGCATGGGTTGACTTGTGATGGCTTGACCTATCTTTGATTATTTAGGTTTAATTGACGCTTTGAGTGCAGATTCACATATGGAAGGCACGCGCTTTTGTACCGTGAATAGCTAACCCGATATCGAGGTTCTCAGCCCTAAAGCTGAGACGCGGGTGAGCCGCATTTGGTGGCCTGGGTGACGGATTCACCTCAACCACATTTTGCTAGCCTCATGCTAGTGTCACGAACTGCCCCGCCTTGCGGCTCAACATATAAGCCCCCCCCGTAACCTCAGCCCTAGTCCTGAGGAACGAAGCCTTGTTTCATCCACAACAGATGGTGTTACCAAGGTTAGTTACACAAGTAGGCTATGGGTATTTGGGATCATTGGAGGGGGGCTTGAATTTTATGTGGTGTGCAGTGTTGGGGGTTTTTGTGGTGGGTTATGAGGAAGTGGTTGGGGGGGGGATTCAAGGTGATGTGTTGATTTATATGTCGCAGTGAGTAAAGTCGGTCTGAATATATCATTTTATGCTCCATTGATTCATCGAACCGTAGTATCTCACATATTTATACAAACACTATCCCTCCACTTCTCCATTCTTTCCCTTTGCGATGTCTATCCTCCTAACTGATCTCATCCCAACACTCGAAAGAATCGCGATTACGATCACTACACCGACACAACTACACCTCCTAGCGAATCGAGGCATCTTACTCACCTTCAGTGGTGTTCTATTCTACTGTTTAAGTGTTGGTAGCTTCTAAAGCCACCCCCATCCCAAAAACTCGAAAAATCCACCGAACAAAACATAGATTGAAAGAAATACAATTAAAACCGACCGACGGGAATATAATCGACAATGTACGAGTATAACTTGAACAATTACTACGAGGCCACATCCCCAGAGCCAGAAATGGAATACGCATTAGGCGTATGGTTGCTTATCAGCCTTTTCCTATTGGTATTTTACCCTTTACTTGGATTTTTGCTTTGGACGTTATTTGGGCAAATTGGGGTTGAGGGATGGTTTTATTTGGGGGGTTTAGGGTTGGGAAGGGGAGGAGCCAGTGAGGATAATCCGAGTAGTAGATGAAAAACAATACCCAAGAGAGTCGGGTATCATTTTAATTATGTTGGGGTTTGTAATGGAAGGACTTTAAACATTAGAAGAAAGCGTGGATTAGGAGTTGCTTGTTCAAAAAATAGAAAGGGGGGATTATGACAGGGTAAGTTAATTGTGAAAACGTAATCTGAATAACCAAAACCCGCTTTCCCAGTCTACCATCTTCCAAAGATTAAATAAATACTCAATGACACAGATATTATTACTCCTGTGAGTCAAAAACTTCAATCTCAATTCTGGCATTCAATTTCAAATTTTGGCAAACTTCCAATTCTCTAGGTGGTTCTTCTGATTTGCTCCTTGACTAGATCGGCCCGACCTCCGATGTTCACCCGGACGTCAGACATGAGCTCCAGCTGTTCCAGCTTCATCTACACCACCAACACCCCCGCCTTACCTTTACCTCCCCGCTCAAGGCATATCGCGAATAACTCTTGATACCCCGATACTCCTTCTCGATCCTGCGCGAATAAAACCTCAATACCACCGCACCCAGCCTCGGCATATCCACGCCAGGTTGTTCACTCGCAAGCTCACAGTCGCTAGGTGGTTCGCTCGCAAGCTCGCTCACCATGGCGCCCTCCAAAACCATCGAACAAGCCGAAATCGGCAAATACTGGGAGATTTTCCAGTCTCTGAGCAACGGCGGCACACATCTAACCGGCTCGCAAGCGGCGCCCGTGTTGAAGAATAGTCAATTGAGAGATGATCAGCTGGAACGCATTTGGGATCTGGCGGATGTGGATGGGGATGGGAATTTGGATTTTGAGGAGTTTTGTGTGGCGATGAGGTTGATTTTTGATTTGGTTAATGGGGTACGTATTACAGAAGGGGGTGGGAAGAGAAGGGAAATGGGAGATATGGGACGAGGGCTAATTTGAGTTGGTATATTCTAGGAGTACGCAGATGTTCCACCAGCGTTGCCAGACTGGCTGGTCCCGGAATCGAAGGCGCATTTAGTCCAGGCGAATCGGGCGTTGACTGGAAGACAGGTGCAGTTTGAGCAAATCGAGGATGAGGATGATTCTCCGGGATTGAAGGATGGGTTTGATTGGTATATGAGTCCGTCGGATAAGACCAAGTACGATGAGATTTATTCGGCAAATCGGGATGGGAGGGGAGATATTACTTGTAAGTTGGCAAGAATAAATGCTTTGCGAGGAATAAATGCTGATTTGGTTGTTCAGTTGAATCTCTAGAATCGCTCTACTCCTCCCTCGATGTACCAGATACAGATGTCCGAAGCGCATGGAACCTCATAAACCCCAAACAATCACAAGCCATTTCAAAAGATGCATGTCTCGCCTTCCTCCACATCCTCAACAACAGACACGAAGGCTACCGGATTCCACGAACCGTACCACCATCTCTCCGATCAAGTTTCGAACGCAACCAAATTGATTACCAAGTTGATAACCAGCGCGTATCTTCGCCAGCTCAGAAATGGGGAACAACAGGCAATGAAGAAACAAGTACAGGCCGGAAAGCCAAGTTTGGAGAAACATACCTAAGTCGTATCGGCACGGGAGGGAAAGGCAGCTACCGTCCGGCCGGAACGGATTTCTCGAGCACTAAAACTACCGAGGATTGGGAGGAAGTCCGTCTTAAGAAACAACTCTCCGAACTCGAAGCCAAGATTGAAAAAGTTGAATCGGCATCTGAAAAACGGCAGGGCGGGCGCAGAGATACCAAACCCGCCTTGGTGAAGAGGGAGCTGGAGCAGTTGCTTGATTATAAGAGGAAGGAGTTGCGGGAGTTGGAGATGGGTGAGGGGAAGAGTAAGGTGGGCGCGAGTTTGAAGGGGGTTGAGGGGGAGATTAATGATGTTAGGGAGCAGGTTGAGGGGTTGGAGACGTTCTTGAGGACGAGGCAGCAGGTTTTGGCGGAGCTGCAGCAGGAGATTGAGAATGAGAAGGTTGGGAGGTAGGGAGGTGGTGGTGGATGTATGTATGTAGGATGGTAATTGCTTTGCATGATAGCTCACCAGCGACTTTCCACCTGTAATTATGATCGATTCTTTTTAGAACACTGATCTTTCCATTTTTGTTGATCTTGACGCCAGATGAGAGATGGAAAGCCATCGGGATACTTCTTTACTTGGTCTGCAAGAACGCTTTCCTCGATTTGACTATGGTTGGGTAGAATCAAGCAAGCAATTACCGGTACAGTAACTTGGTTTAAATGTTAATTTTTTGTACTTATCCTCGAATGAACTTATGCAGATATTGGAAATTAAACTGGAAGGGTATCCTCTGAAGACATGAGAGAGCTATTGTAGTAGGGTAGCGGATTGTACCTTGCTTATAGATAGTAGAAAAAGAAAAAGAAAAGAAAGTTAAGCCATCATGTACCATTATTGCTGATCAACTCTTTAAACAAGCTACCTCTGCAATATTCTGGTTCATTGGACTTTGGTATTTTCCTCATCTGTACTGTTGGTTTCACGAAACAAAAATTCACAGCCTCGTCGCCCGAGCATCCGGCATATGTGGTGGGGCATGCATGCACGGACCTACCTGCTTTCAATCAACCTGCAGCCTTGTATCTATTCACCAAGAGCCTGCGCAGAACAAAGCTTGAGCTCCGGAAGCCTTGGGGACCATAATCTTGCTGTCCAATGACTACGCGCCAAAGCTTATGAGTCTATAGCTTTTCTACTAGCTCACTAACTTTTCTGCACCGCCCACGACTCCTCCCGAACTTCCTCATCAACTTCCTTGACAGCTCCTCCAGGGCGCCGATCTATCAACGCGCCGACTCCACGATCGAGTTGATGAACACTTCTGTCTGAACCGATTCTTGGACAGGATTGCTTTTCGCCCTTGGCCACTTCCGCTATATTCTGCGCAGGGCATTTCCAGTTGCTTCTGGTTCTATAGCTTCTGCCTTGTCCCGCCGAAGAAGAATTAGACCATCACCTATAAACCTCTTCTTCCACTGACGACACCAACCACCCGAACAAACAGCCATGTCGCGCCCTGCTGTAACCTTTGAAGCCCCTACTCTCAAGCCCGAATCCGATATGCAATCTATCGCACAACAGATCGGTGTCCATGCCACTGGGGGTCTCTTTTGGCGTGTAAGTTATTTGGCGCATTTTGGACTCGGATTGCAAAGCTAATATGCAGACAGCCACCATCTCCTCCACACATCCACATCCCTGCTGCCACCGAAGACAAGCCAGTAGCCATCGGCGCCTACAATGAGCTGGCGAGCCTGGGCGCGGTCGATAGCGAGGAAGAGCAGGAGAATAGAGCTATCTTGAGAAACATCGCACATAATGAAGAAGTCCTTACTGAGTCAAGAGAGTGGAAGTACGAGTTACGCCGATCTGCACAAGCAATAGTCTCTTTCCTTCTTCTCGGCCCGTCTTCCGTTACTCGAGACCTCAACTACCTTCAAGAGCAAGGCGTCACTCTGTTGCTAGCTGTTCGGAACACTGCAACTGCTACGGCACAACTACTTGGGGGTGAAAGAGTGGCAAAGCAACTAGGCATTCAATCATGCGCTGTGGATGTGGACGGATCTCAAGAACTCATTGCTGCTTTCCCCAGAGCTATCCAAATTATCAACAGTCACCTTGTAGAACAGTACAAGAAGTACCACATTGGACACTCAATGCACAAAGGCCGAGTTTTGGTTTTCTGTGAATCAGGAAATGAGAGATCGGCTGCGGTGGTGGCTGCATACATCATGTACATGTACACCATGGAGTTGGTCCCAGCAGTTCAGTTTATTCAAACACAACGATTCTGTGTTGCCTTTGATGATGGCCTCAAGAACCTCTTGATGAACTATCAACAACTCTTGCAAGCTCAGACCACTGTTCTCAATGCAAACCGCCAAAACCAACAAGCGAACGGCTCAATTGCTTTGGCTGACATCGGAGACAAGAAGAAGCGGGGCCGTCGGGAAGCCGAAGAAGATGAAGATGTGGATATGGACATGATGGACGACGAAGCAAGATTTGGCAACCGATCTGACTTTGTCCCATTCATTGACAACTCCAGCTAAAGTTCTACACGAAGACCCTCTTCACCGTCCTTTAGCTTTGATTTTCTGATTTTCATGCTTATTTTTGTAAGATACGGATATCCATGCTGCATTATGGAAAAGCGCTAGTTGATTCTAGGACGGCTACGTTTTGTATGGTCTCATAGAACGTGGGGGATACTGAACTGGCATTTGCGATACATGGGGATGGCGTTGTTGTATACCCAAAAGAGAGGCGTTGGTTTGGGGGTTTCTCCTTCCCTTTGGTGTTTATGAGGCATGATATGATGATGAATGTAGATGGTATGGTTCCCTTCAGAGTGGGCTATATGGCGCATGCATGCTAGACTAGTAAGCAGATGAATACTACAAAATTGATTTGGTTTATTGAAATCTGGGTCTTTTGCTTTTGTGCGTTCTTTCTTGTGTGCAATTTTTCCTTGAGTCTTGATTTCCATATTTTGTTTTTGCTCTGTGGGCCAGCCTAGGTCGTCTCCGTCTCCATCTTTGCTACCTACCCCAGTTTCCCAATACCCCGCAACTGGTATGGCCCTGCAGCATGTTGCTTCCTTCATATAATTCTTCCTATTCGTGCGTTTAAAGCTCGCCTTCCGTTATTCTCTCTTTTCTGCAAGCCGGATTGATTGCTTAGTACATAATACATTTCTTCTGGTCTGGCGGTCAATTCATGAAAGTATAAATATGTACATATTGCAATTCGTCTCGGGTTGGAGATGCTTCGGTTTTCTGGGTTTTCTTGTAGTGGGTTGTTGATTGGCAAAGATTTGAGAGGTTGAGATGTCCTTTGGCTCACGACGAGAGGGCTTTAAGATGATGGCGCTGACATTTCTTGTCTCCTCTCTTATGCCGCTGGCCGTTGCTTCTCCTGCTTCCGCCTTCAACTGGGATGAGATTAAATATGTGTAAGCCCAAACCCTTTTCCTCGATCTCGAGAGATTCCATAAATTTGAAGTTGCTAATTCTTGTCGTTAGATTGGCTTTTGGTGATAGTTATACCTACATCCAAGGCACTGCTGGGTTGCAGAATTACTCTTTCATCGGTGATCTTCAAAATTTCTCATACTCACCAGAAACTCTCTTGGGGGATGAGATTGTGTCGAATCAGGTAAGTAATCCTGTCTTCTAGATCTGAGTACCTAATTCTTCTTCTGGAGCGTTCTGAGTTTCAATGGGAGAAATAAAAGAGTTGTAGCTGATGGGGCTGACGAGGATTTGTGGTAGATCAGTACCTCAGCCGGCGGTCCGAATTGGATCGAGTACTTGACGGGTTGTTTCGAGGGATTACCCAGGGATTGTAAGGGGGATGGGAGGAGGGAGTTGTGGGATTTTGCGTTTGCGGGGAGTGATATATCGACGGATTTGTAAGAGTTTTTTTTGTACCCTTTCCTTGCTTTTCTAATTGTGAGATTGTGTGTTCTTGCTGATGGTTGGATGATAAGTACACCAATTCATCATAATTTCACGGTCTCTTTTGAGAATCAGATTGAACAATGGGAAAGCTATGCGGAACCTGTTTTGGGGTTAGATGTAGAGAAGACGTTGGTGGTAAGTCCATCTCTTAAACCACCCCCCTCTGAGTATTCAAAAGGACCCGCCCCAATCATACTGCAAAAACTTCCCTCGAAATGTTAACTTGGCAAACATTTCACTCGAAAGACAGATTCTAATATGCTGGTGTCTAGGTAATTTGGATCGGTATAAACGACATCAGCGATTCCGCCGCTTACACATTTCCGCGGAACGGGAGTAACGCGAGTAACGCGACGGATTTTGGGGGGTTTTATGAGGAGATTGTGGGGAGGGAGTTTCAGGCTGTGGAGAAGATTTGGGAGAGGGGGTATAGGAGGTTTTTGGTTATGAATTTGCCGCCTTTGGAGAGAACGGTACGTAAGAAGACGGGGGGAGGGAGGTGGGTATGGCTAATGAGGATATAGCCGGGGAATGTTCTCGAGGAAGTGCCGTTGCCGAATATTACGCAGGTGGAGATGTATAATGGGGTTATTGAGAGCGCTGCGAAGCTATTTGTGGAGAGCCATAAGGGGACGCATGTGGTGGTGTTTGATACGTATACATTCCTCACTGGAATCCTGGATGAGCCGGGGAAATACGGGATTACGGATACTACGGGGTATTGTGCGAGATATGACGCCCCCGACATCGCCACAAATTATGCAGCGTACGGCTGTCTACCACTGACCCAGTACTTTTGGTATAATGATGGCCATATTACGTGGAGGGTGCATGGGTTTATTGCTGAGGAGGTGGGGAGGGTTTTGCGTGGAAGTGAGGTGAGATGAAAGGATAGTATCGCGGGATGGAGTAATGGAGTTAGTGTTGGTGTTGGTTATTACTGGGCTTGGAATGGTGGGAGTTGTAGAGGGGGAAGAGAGTAGTTGAGGTTTATTCTACTGGTGTGGTAGTTGATCGCTTGGAAAGTTCCTTGGAGTTGGATATTCTTGATACATTACCCTGTGATGTTCATCTCTGCTGCGTGTATCCGGCATTTAACTTTAGTTACAAGTAAGAAAGACAGGGTTTCGTTTTTCCAGCCAGAGAATTAGCGGACACAGTTGGGAAACATCTCGATTGGGGAACATCATCTCAACCGGAGAAGGTCTCACCATGGGTGGTGTATTTTGGAGAGTAGGGGATAGGTCGGGATTTGGTTGTGAATAGGGAGACTTCTAATGGTGGAAAGGGTTGCGGACAGTGCTGTTTTCGGTGATACGTTTACTTTAAGTGACAAATATCGTAGCGAGCTTGTTTGTCCATGAAAACTAGTACTTTACTGATCATGGAGACCTCCAAGACATTCAATGGTCATCCGTCGAATGTCTACGCTAAGTCTAAACTTCTCAGATTTCGTTCCTTCTTTTCAACGAGGATTTTCTGGGGGCCAGAAAGGGGAACCTTGCGTTTCTACTCCTACGTCGTAGAACGCAAGGTTTCCCTTTCTGCCTACCCCCAGAAAATGCCTCGCCACCAGGGGGTGCTTTGGCGGAATTCTAAGTGCAAACCGACTTAATAGGCTTTTGGTTGTTTTATTCTAGGGGAGACCCCTAGGACCCCCACCGGGGGCCAGCCCCCGCACCCCCGCCCCCAGGGGAATCTTTTGGTGGTATTTGGGTGTTGGTAGGCTTCATATTGCATCTAGGAGGTAAGGAGGAAGAGCCCGTAGTTATGTGTTTGAATGTGAGAGGGGGAGAAGCACGTGAGTATGCGGCTCCTGAGGCTCAACCTCGGCATATGCAGGTTTGACAGGTGGCTCGAGCTTCCACTGCGCCAACCTCCGCATTTCAGCTCGATGCACCCCGATTTGACTTCTAGGCCTGCGCAACCACGAATAGTTGGCCGATTTTAATAATTTTAAATGATCACGATAGCCGCAATTAACTATTGTTTTGATAAAAATTTATCAAATAATCGGTCGGTGGCGTATTGTAGGAGAGGGCGGGTTCGTTATAGCTCACAAATAAGTTGGGGTGGTGTCACGTTACACATGTTTTGATTCAGCCAATCAGAAGCGACGTCGCTGGACCTCGGCAAATCGCCGCACGAGTTATCCCTTTCCCTTGAATTTAAGAAACGCAAGGTTTAATCATATTCACTCTCCTCGAAGTCGTAAATTCCTCCAAATCAATCTTTAGGAACCCTCTTCCTCCGAATCATTTTCCGACCTCTTAGATGACTTATAAATAATGACCGTCAAGTTTAGCTTCCCAATTCCAAAGTTGAAATTACAGGGATTTCAACGGAAGGTACGTAAGCACTAACTTACTTACCTTCTACTAGTAAACCCTCTATGATAGGTAAAACTGGAAGGTAGAGATATACCCTTATATAACTCCCTCAATTAGACGAATGATGCTCACGACATAACGGATGTGTAAACCAAGAATGGCATCTATTACGTGTAGCACTTTCCGGTGTACAACCACAGACCCGTACTCAGCCTCGGTCGCAAATCAGCTCTCCTGTTTTACCATTCACATTTTTTACCCGATCGACTGGGGAAGACAAGGACTTAGTGTTAGTGTGAGGATATGAAGAAGTTCGGTGGTGCTGTTTGTTTCGGTGGTAAAAACTTCTTGTGCTCAATCTAGCGAAAGTAAAATAGTGAAATTCGTAATCATACTCCGTTCCTTCGGGAAATCCTATTCACGCTTCCATATCACAAACCCGCGGAACGAGGGTGCTAGATCTCTATTATGAGACCCACTTCCCTCTCAGGAGCCAGGACGTTCAATCTGCTTATCGATCTTTTTTGTTTATCATAGCATAGAAAGCAGCTGCGTTGGTTACTTTTATAATTGGACAATGGTGAATACCTTGACTCAAAATCTAATGCAACTTACAGTAGCTCCTTTGCCCAAACTCAAGCTCAAATTCACCTGCTTACAAAGCATAATTTAGGATTGGGAGGTGAGGATGGATTATGGGTCATATGGGAAACAGTGATAGGCTGATGTGTCGCTTGTTCAAGTTGTTCTTCATTACGACTCCGAGAGCTGGTGTAAGTTTCCTGATTCTGACGGGAGAAAAGATCTGAAGATAAAGAGAGAATCTTTTTAAAAAGTTGAGATTACAGTTGCGTCATCCAGCAAGCTAATACATACTCAATTACTCATGAAACGCATCCTCGAACACTCCCCGCCATCATGAATCCAGCTCCGCTATCCCAGAGAACCCCACACAAATTCAAGCCATCATCCTTCTCCCCTTCCTTTCCACCCTTCCCAACCCGCTTCTTCTTCCCTTTCCCTTCCCGTCATTTGGCCCTAGCCTTCATCTCCTGTTTTCCATCCGAGGCATATTTTCCCCGTCGTGAGCGAGATCTAGTTCGTAAATTTCGATAAGGGGGCTGGCTTCGAAGGAAAAATGGGTTTGGATTGAGTACTACCAACGTGGGCGTTTGTTTGCTCTGACGGTGTTGATTCTAGTATTGTTAGACTGTTCCACATTGTATTTACAGAGCAAGAGGGGTCAGGCTGCTTGTTTACATACCGCAGTCCAAGGTGGTTTCTAATGGAATTTGAGTACGCCCGCTTTTTGACGGGGGTCCCATTTTCAAGGCGAAATGCGAGAGTGCCAGTGTTTGTTCTAGTTGGCATGTTGGTGGCTTTGCTGGTGTTTAGCGAAGGATTGTGGACTTTTGATTGCTTTTGACCCATTGTTGAAGGTAAAAGGTAAGGTAAAAGGTAAGGTAAAAGGTAAGGTAAAAGGTAAGGTAAAAGGTAAGGTAAAAGGTAAGGTAAAAGGTAAGAGATGTTTGTGCCGTATGTGGGAGAAAGGAGGCAGAGGGGATGAAGGAGATATTATATAATTCGTAAAGTAATGGAATTTCCTCAGTGGCGCAATACTAGAATCAACGAGCCACTTCTTCTCCACGAAAGCAAAGTCCTAGCGTAATCCTTTGGGCTGCGATGTAGACATTCCGTTAACGTTTCAAGGTTGAAATTTTCGAGAAATTTCTTGCGTGTGACTTGTGAAGCTTGTACAGTATGAGGTTTCGCGACATCTCCTAAGCTGGTGAACTTGAAAGAAATGGTGAAGTGAGCAAAACAGGTTGGGATTTATATTTGGAACGAGACAGCTTTTGACGTGATGGAATATGGAAGATGGCTCTAGATTTGAATCACTTTTAATGCTGTGACGTTAGATTGCATCAACACAAAGAATTTCACCTGAAACCTCTTCATTTCAAACTCCAAAGTACATTCGAGAATCACCTCCAACTTTGGAACCCCAAACATGGTCTTTGATGCCTTGAGTCAAGTTTTCATGACACAGTTCTAACATTGTGAATCGGGAGTCGGGACAGATACTGCAGCTTCGAAATAATATATAGCGACAAGGGTGAAAGACAACCTCTACTTGATGCCAATCCGCTTCACCGATGAAGTGCAATAAGCCCTGGTATGGACGCAGAAGCTCTGTAAACAAAGTACATAGAATGCATGTGCTTCTGGAACGAAAATTGATGGCGTAGGGTTGCAGTCGCTTTTTACCATTGACTCAACTCCCTCAAAAGCCGTGTCTTTCATTTCGCAAATCTCCTTAATCAAACACTGCCCCCCCCCCCCCCCCCCCCCCACAAACAAAATGCAAAACTCAAATCAGCAAAACTCCACCCCAGCCGAAGCCGGGGTTTAGAAATCCTGCCATTCCAGGATTTTAAAGAAGAAACGTGGGGAATAGGGACGAGCCCCTCACTAAACTGCATTTTTTGGAATGCTGCAATACCATTGAACCACAGCCTTCTGGATAGTCAACTGAACTAAGGACTGGGATGGGAACTGAACTAGGAGCTTAAGGACTTCGGGATGTAATTGGCTTCGCCAATGTTGAAAAAAAAATTACACAAGGAGCCTGCCTTGGGAAAGAAAAAATGGCAAAAACCTGAGCCCCCTGCGCGGGGGCGTAGGAAAAACCCCCCCGCTAAGGGGGTTTGTATTACTCGGTACCGGCGAAGGGCCCAGTCATCCCACTGGGCCTGGTTGTCGACATTAAACTAGAACGATGTTAGTGATGATCAATCAATTGGGTGGTGGAAGAGCTTACAACTTGACCAGAGGCCATTTGTTTTGAAAGGAGTGCGGTTTTGGGGTTTATGAGGTGGTAGGTGGAGGGCGGGGGTTGGGAAGCGAGTGCCGATGAGGTGATGTGTGTCGATGGTGAGGGTGAAGGAAGGTGAAGTTGTCGCGATCCATGTTTTGGAAAAGATGATTGGGGTGAGGGATCGAGAAATGAAGGGTATTCGGGTAGCGAGGTTTGCTTTAGAACGTTTGTGAGATAAAAAGATGGCTCATCTATTTAACAGTTTAGCTTTAGGGAAGGAAGGGAGTTGTAAGGATTTCTGTGAGATGCTAACTTGAGTAATAAGTGTTTGAGTTGCCATGATCTGTCTTGGCGTTAGCACAAGTTCTCATTGGCTAGGAAGCACTAACAATTTACTTTTAATGATAGTATTGTGCACCGAATGTGCAAATCGTTTCCAGTAAAAAGTGTCCAAGTGCTTGTGTTAAAAGTTTACCAAAAAATGAGGGTCAAAATAATGTATTAACATTAAGCAATTTAACTAATGGGGTATCCAAAAATCTATCCCGAAGAACCACTCTATCCGGGTCTAGTCTAAAATCTATATCTTCAGCATCTAAAAAGCAATACAGGAACACCTACTCCGTCTTGTTAAAAAAATACACCCCACTCCCTTCCTCCTTCTCAATGTATTTGCATTCCCGTCGAACGGTCCATAATGACCACGGGTACAAGTAGCCTTTTTGGGGATCTCGCTTGTAGTGAGATCCCATTACGTGCTGGATTGCTTGTGAGGCTTCTTTGGCGTGGTAAAATGGGATTCGCGAGGCGTTGTGATGCAGAACGTGCGTTTCAATTGCGCCGTGGAAAAGATGGCGGCCAATCCAGCCGAAATCGCGGTCGACTGCTGATGCTGCGCCGCGGAGGAAAGTCCAGCTTTCCGACGGGTAGTATGGCAATGAGAGATCAGTATGTTGGAGATATGTGATAGTAACTGAGAGTTTGTTAGTTGGTTGAAGGTTCAAGATTGGGGGTGTTACTTACGAATCCAATGGTTTGTCCATACATAAGGAAAGACATAGAATAAAGTCACATTCCAGGCACCAAAATGTACAACACTCTGCCATAAAATAAGTGCCATCACACCAATGCTCAAGTCTGAGGCGATAATGTCGTCTCTATGATAAGGCTTGAAATTGGGACCATTACCACCAAAGTAGAAATGACTTCGTTGCCACCATCTGGCAGCAGCCATTCTCGGCACCGCCAGGTTGTTGATGGTAAGATAAAGTGGAAACGCAATCAGCTGATGAAAGAACAAATGAATCAATGCAGAGATGGGCATATCCTCCACGTAATTCCAGAAATCGCTATGAGATTCTCGCGCTGCAAGATAATCTTCTTTGACGTCCGGGATAAAGGCTATATCCGTGTCCAGATTGTTAGTAGATTTGTGGTGCGTAGAGTGAGTGATCCGCCACGAGTGGAATGGCACAAGAAGAAATGAATGAATGATCAAGCCCAGTGTATTGTTGACCCATTTGTATTTGCTCAACGCTCCATGGCCGCACTCGTGAGCCAGTTCCCATAGACCTGTAAAAACCAGCCCTTGACAAAATGCGTATGTTCCCCATGCCAGAACCTGATATTGATGGTTGGGAATGCGGTAAATTTGGGTAGCAAGACCTCCTAGAATTGCTACATAGCCGAAATCTCTAATGACGTAAAGAATGGAAAGGAGAGTGTTGGACTTGAAGCAGTGAGCTGGAATGGCGTCGTGGAGTTGCTTCATCGTGTATTCTGGAGGAACAAATGGCGGGCACGGAGGCGGAATCGAACACGGCGAACACGGCGAACACGGCGAACACGGCGAAAACGGGGCTGTTTCGGCCCCGGCATTGGCGGGGGGTGAAACAAGCATGTTGAAAGGCGACGAAAAGGACAGAATCGAAAAGTAAGATATTCTTCGAGGTCCAAAGATGCGTTTTTTGGGAGGCGTGGGATTTATATAGGGACTTTGTTGAGTGCATGGGCTGGCTTGGCGGACCATCCTATCCGTCCGCGGTGGATGTAATGCGGGTCCGAATGCGACGACTTGGCACTGCGTCTGAAGATTGACATGCCTGTAACAGGGGTTTTGTGAAAATGCGGCGAGAGGAAACTCTGTCTTCAAGAACGCTTTGCCAAAATTGCACAAGATCGATAGAAGCGTAAGGTTCTGTGGGTCTCGCGGCATCGAGTTCCAAGATCTGAGCCAAAGAAACACGACGCCCGAGTTTGATATCTGTAGATCATCTTCTTTTATCAAAAGCTCCAAAGTGAGATTGGAGCTCTGCCAGACTGCGTGGGAGTGAGAACTGTAAATGTCAGCGCCGCGTGTTTCTGTGCAACACCGGGCTCAGATGAGATCTAGCCACCGCTAGCCATCATTAGAGCATATTTTTCCGTTGAGCTTCATATGCATAGTGGACTAACGAACCACCAGTACGCGATTATCGCACCGTAACTCGTAGCAGTTCTCAAAGAGGAGACCCCAACGACTACAACCTAGTAGGGGTTGGAATATCGGCCAAGGGTTTGGAGGCCCGTTAACCGTGCTTAACTCGAAAAACTGACCGCCCCTGTGAGGCTGGCGAGGCTGGGAGGGAATATGAGGTTATTTCAAGACTTTAACAGGGTAGGAGACCCATACCGCACCGTGCAACTTGCAAGGTTCGGTACCTTCCAGTTGCACAATGCACTTCATGATTGCTGTCTTTTGAAGTTCTGGGAATATGTCCAGGGCCAAAATAATGTGTCAATTGGAATTGTTTGGAACGATTCAGACGTTCCTGTATTCATGAATACAAAACATGTTCCTGCTGAGCTGTGATTGACTTGAGGTTGAGGGTGATGTGGGAAAACCCCGAACGGAAAAGTAAATAATACAAGGGGGTCCCGACTCCCGAACCGTCTTTCGGGGTTAAGCGATCTCGAGATGGCTCAGCCGAAAGCGGCGACACCTAACCCCGCCAAAACCCTCGTACCTCGATAATTCACAAACATCATCTTTGCGCCGCTTCTCGACAACGAACACCCTTTTTGTACCTACGACCAAGTCAAGTCTCATAGCTGGACGAGAATTCACGCCGAACACCTATCTGAATAATTTCCCAGTCTAAGACCATCAACACAGTACCAATCTCCTCGAGACTGTCTGGCTCTACCCGAGGCTATTCACAATCGCTTCAGTTGAGAATCACGCAGCCTCAAGCTCTCGCGTACGACTCTGCCAACGCTATTTAAAGGGCACGATTACTTCGCAGATCTACCGCTGCCTTGGGAAAACCACTTCACAAAGTTTCCTTCAATTGAGTCCAAGGCGCAACGCCCCCGCATCTACATACCTGAAATATCCACAAAACCTACATCAAGAGTACAATATGACCAACCCAGCGAAAGCCTCCCCGGGCACTGCAGGTCTTCTTGCCCGCCAATTCAAGGAGATGCAGAAGGCGAAGGATCTACCTGGCATATCGTGTGGGCTTGTTAAAGATAATGTGTTCGAGTGGGAAGTGATGCTTATGATAAATGATGATTGCAAGTTCTATGGTGGTATGCCTCACATTGTCCCCATCTTCTGGAAAAAAATTAGCCTAACATAACATTCTTCTAGGTGGTAACTTTACCTGCATCCTATCCTTTCCACCAAACTATCCACTTTACCCTCCCACTTTAACGTTCAAATCACCAATTCCTTTCCACCCAAACATATACCCTGATGGCAAGCTCTGTATCTCGATTTTGCACCCACCGGAGGATGACAAGTACGGCTATGAAAAGGCATCTGAACGATGGAGTCCGGTACAGACACCAGAGACGATCTTAGTGAGCACTATTAGCTTGTTGCATAGCCCCAACGACGAAAGTCCTGCGAACGTAGAAGCAGCGAAATTGTGGAGAGAGGAACTGAAGGAATTCAAAAGACGCTGCAGAAAGGTAGTCAGGGAGAGTCTAGGTGAGGATTAGATGCTGGTGGGACTTGGGCTAGGGTTTCTTCTTAGTTGGAGCAATGGAGGTTGGATTTGGGTTTGGGAATGCTAAATTGCAGGCGTACTGGAAGTTCACGCATGGAGGGGATTCTTTTGCATTTGGTGGCCAATTCAGCGTTGCATACCTATGTGCTAGCGAGGCCTACAGCGCCCAGTTATTACCGCGGCTTCGATACTACGCTTTGTAGTGTCTTGATTTTTACATCAGGTTTCTAGACCACCGCGTCTAGAAACTTGCACCAATAAACACTTCAACTTCACACACCGAGCTCCTGAGTGTTAGCACCTAGGCCTTGGGGATTCGCTAAAGTCATTAGGTGGTTGGCATTGTAAAGTGCATGTCTTCGTGTCGTCCGAAGGCGCTGAGATCGGGTGGTTCACGTGACCTTCTTTCGCCGAATAATTCATCGCCCGCGTTTGGTATTCTTTTGAATGGCTTCGGCAATTCTCAACTTCATTGCTGCCAAACCAAAAATGCATTGGGTCATGAGAATACTCAAGAATCCTTTTCAACTTTACAGGTCACCTGTTGATATTAGTGGATCAAGAGCGCTTTGATGCTCCCAGGCTTCTCCTACCCAGCACATACCGGTACATTGTGCTCTCCAAGTCTGGGTACCGGTAACTCGAAATATACATAGAAAAGTTGGCTTTCTTGTTCCCCTCATCGTGTCTCTGCTTTTCCCAAATTGCTTATAATTTTCCTTTTGTTGATTTCTTTTTGGCTTCACTCGTTTCATGACGCGCCGTGTTTTCTTCGCGATGTTTTCCGAGTTTGTCGTACATGTGTGGTGCGTTGCTGTACAGTACTACACCCTGTGGAACATCATACAACCAGCAATCTCCTGATCTGCTGAGTTGGCAGCAGACCTGTAGCTATGTGGTTCCTCAACCGTTCATAGTTTAGCTGGAAGCGCTTCAGGCAACTGCCGGATATCCTGCTTTTTTTTGTTTGGTTGGGACGGAATTTTGAAAACCCCTTGCGTCGGAGCGTCTCCAGCATGATTTCGACGTGTTGAGTGGCTAGCGGTCATCAACTGTTTTAAAGAACTCCTCGTCCACACGGGAGGGGAAGTCTTCCTCTGGGGTTATCGTTGTTTTATTCTTCTGGGTTTGCGTCCGTACGAACGGTGCTGTTTTATTTTTTGGATTTTCGACGAAACCCAACATTCGAGATTCGCGATAATTCCTCGTCATCGTTTCGCGACTTCCACTACAATGGATAGCACCGTCGACACGACAACGCAGTCGTCAACTTCAGATAGTAAAATCGCTGCTGGAGTGGCAGTTGGAATCGGTTTGCCTGTTTTCGCTGCCATCTGGGCATTAGCATTTTTACTCTGGAGTCGAAGAAAAAACCGGAAAATCAAGGAGATGGACACTATTTCTTTACGCAATCTCACTCTTGATAATCCTCCGCCAGTTCCAGAGAAAGATTGAACTTTTGCAAGGCAAGGCTCGAGATACCAGTGGAAGAATTGGGAGTGCTCTGGAGATTATTTGCGGTATGTGGAGTTTTTTTTTTTCCAGAGGTCGGTCTCGATTCTCGATAAAGAGAGGTTACAATTGAAGCTGTTCATGTTCTGACATCCTTCTAGTAATAATATCTCGAAATGATTGGCCTCAAATCCTTCGCAGAATGCAACCAAATCCGGTCAAGCGGGCGGTACGAAATCCCTCCGACCCCACCACCACCATTTGCTGATTGACATGGATGCAGCGTGTCAGATGTAATCATACCAATGCCAAAACCACCCAAAGACGACATTTTCCATCCAATGCTGGGGTTGAATCTACGAAATTGCGTGGTTCATCGTACCTTTCGACCAATGGACTCATTTCTGATTCATTGACTTACCACTTGGTATAGTAATTGCATTTCCAGCAGTGCTTCCTGAAGGAGGCATATTCTGCGCGTTGTTCTATGGCCGGGAACCTTTTCTTTATATGAAAGATGAAATAGTAGCTATTTACTTTGTTGGATGCTCCTTTTGAGGCGAGGCATTTTTAAACTGGAATTGCAGCCATGGACCAAAAGTGTTGGGGTGAGAAGGAAGATAAGTATGCGATGATACTGGCCTTATCTGAGCGAGATCTTTTTCGAGGATTAATAGGATTATACTGATATCTTATGCTCGCAGAAACCGCCGAACTTCACATTGGGAAATACGAATCGAATGAGCAATGACGAAACCCGGTCGATAAAAGGCAGCCTAGCAGAAAGTCGCGTCGTCTATCAGTTTGTCATAACTTCATAAGCTCTTCCTGGGCGACTGCGGGGCCAGCTGATTTCCAATATGGAAACACTGCAGGGGTGCTTACTTCGAGCTTTAAAGCTGCGCCCTCCCCGCCATCAACTTGTGCAAACACCTTTGGAAATCTCTCCGCAAACTGGTGTTAATCGGCTTTTAGGCTAGACCAGTTAACGCGATCGGTTTCGATCCCCTCTGATTGTGGATCTCAGAAAGGTTTTGTCTTCACTTAATTGTTAGACGACAACAGGAGGATGGTTGGAGTCGCTGGACGGTCGAAAGGGTGCCAAACATGCAAGAAGAGAAAAATTGCTGTGCGTCCCTAGAGCTTCAGCTCCTGTTCTTTTTGGTGTATCGAATGATCACTAATTTTCATGATTTACAGTGCAGCAAGGAAAAGCCACACTGTGCAATATGTGTCAAATCAGGCAGGGTCTGCGGCGGCTACCAAAAGAATCGCGTATTCATACTTGACCACCGGACTCAAATAGTAGAAGAGAAAAAGAAAAAGGCCCCAATCACTACACCTCCAGAAAACTCTCAGAGCCCTAAACATCACATTGTCATCATCAACTCGGGACAAAAAATTAGGATTGGGCCAGAAACGAAAAAGGCGTCCTTGGATGATGCACCGATTCCTACCAACACAGCGTACGACAGGATATGGCGAGGTACATCTCCCTCAGTCCGAGCACTATATCGACAACAGATCCTGGACGAATTCTTACACGCAACGGCATCTCAAAATCTCTCCAAAAGAAACAGCTTTCACGAGGGCGGAGACTGGCTACTCTTGCTCCCCCAACTGCCGGAATTCACAACAGCCTTGGATAGCGCTATACTCGCGATGTGCGTGGCAAAATTGGGACGTACAAACAATGATTCCAGTTTAGTCTGCGAGAGTCTTAAGTTCTACGGTCAGGGCCTTTATCAACTTCAACGAGCGTTGTGGAATCCCAAGTTGATGTATCGTGACGAGACCGTGGCGGCGTGTTTAGCTCTCATAATGTATGAAGCGTGGGAGTGTCCGGGACAGAGTTTCGCGGCTTGGACGAGCCATACGACGGGCTGTGCCAAGTTGATTGAGATGAGAGGACCTGGTGCTTATTCCACGGAATTTGGGCATAAATTATTTCTCTCGTTTCGACGGCTTGAAGTAAGTCCCCAACGTCGTGTAGCCATGAACAGTTCTTACAAGAAGTCTACTAACATCCAACACTTCTAGATCAACCAAGCAATAGCACAACGCAGATACACATTCCTATCCGAACCCGCCTGGCAAGACCTCCCCTTTACACGCGTTCCTAAATCAGCCTCAGACTCCCTCCTCGACCTCATCGCCCAACTCGCCGTCGTAATCGCAAAATCCTACTCGCTCATTGGCGTCCCGGGAACGGCCTTGGACCCCCTAACCACGACAGTCAGCATCGAAAAACTAATCGCCAACGCCTGGATTCTCGATTCGCAACTCCACACCATCTACCGAGCTCTCCAAGCCGAAGCCATCTCACCTCTCCACTGGAGCGAACCCTCTAGACCCAACGCCTGTGATCTCCCCGACAGCTCGGACGGGCTACCCTCTGTATTCCCAGAAAGTTTCCACTTCCACAACATAGAAACAGCGCATACCTGTCTAACCTACTGGAGCACCCTCATAATCCTGTGGTCCGGAATGCGCTACCTCTACATCTACCACCTCTTCCTCTCCCAACACCTCTCCCAGCACCTCTCCCCCAGCACCCCCACGCCCCATCTTACCCGCCCAGAACTCATCCACCTAGCACAAACCACCTCTCCCATCCCCTCCCCCACGCTCCCCCCTCTCCCGCACACCACCTCCCACACCGGCCACCTCGCCACCAAAATCTGCCGCTCCCTAGACTACCTCCTCCAGGCCTCGACCTCCGAAGTAAACCTCCTCGCCCTAATCTTCCCCCTAAAGGTCGCCATGGAAGCCCTCAGCGATTGCGGCTCCCAATACACACTTGAACTCGCCTGGTCTCAAAAAGTAATGCAGAGGATCTCAGGCAGGGGTTTGAGAATGTTGCAATACCTCGGAGATGGGATGACGAAGAGGATTTATATACCGCAAGGACCGGGGGAAGATGGCATGGAGGAGACGAAACTTAAGGAGACGATGGAGGGGTTTGAGCGGAGGGTGCAGGAGCAGGTGAAGGGGAATTTGTTTCCTTGTACGAGTATTGGATGATGCATACAGTATTAGAATATGAGAGTTGGGATCGAGTGGTGTACAAGTCCGCCCTCTTGATCTCAAACAGTATCCTCAAGATCCCCAGAACCCCCCCGTCCTCTTCCATTCCAAGCATCTCGGATCAAAATATATTATTCCAATAACAAAACATCATAACTCTACCTAAACCCCCCTCTCATCTCTGCCTCCACCCCATTATCACTTTAAAACCCCAACAACCATCACCAAGACATCCACATCCACCTCCAATCACCAAACCCACGCGTGTCAATATGGTTAACCCTTTCCGCTCTTATCAATGAATTCAGTAGTGCATACTCTACCTTGTACATTTTCATTTTCATTTTCTGCAGCTCCACAAAGTATATACATACACGCTCACCCCTTTCTGTGCATGCAAACAACGGCAACTAAACCAAAAAGCTGCCATCTTGAGACTTGAATGAATACCAGTACCCACTCCCTCCTCCCCTTCCTATCCCTCAACACAAAATGATCCCGATACCCTTGAAAGAACCCCCCCCCCCGAAATTTTTATTTATCAGCCATCTCCGGGTAGGCGACCCAGAATAAAGATCGCAGGGTAACCTGCCGCGAATAATCTCCCCCCGAATTTTTTTTCTTCTTTTTCTCCGGGTAACCTAGTTGTGCAGCTCAACCGGGTAATTGCCAGGTATACGACCTGACTTTTCGGGGTGGGTTTTCGTGTACACTGACTTAATTAGGGAGATCGTGAATCACCGGGTAACCTGGCGAGAATAGGCGACGAAAAAAAAAATTATTTTTGATCGCAGGGTAAGTGAATGAGAATAAGAATCGCCGGGTAATCTAGGTGGGAGGTCGCACGGCGGTATCATGCATCCCCCCTTGCGCCCACCGAAGGAAAAGAAGGGAGCCGGGCCATGTAAGGACGAGAAAGTCGAGGCGCTCGCTGCAAGGATACGCAGTTAGACATTTTGAAGCACAAAAGAGTTAAGATGTCTAGCCTCTGAGAAGCAAGGAACAGATGAAAAAGATAAACACGTATGCAGTTCACCAAGACTAAGTCACATGGAAAAAAAAGCATGAAAAAAGCCTCATTGATACGGATCTTTCATTTGTGTTATCAAGGTGGTCAACTTTCCATCCATCCATCCTATATCTACAGCGTTTCAACCATTCCATTGCATCCTCAAAAGGACCCGCGCACATCCGCCTGCCTGCCTATCTCTCTGTGCCTTTTTTTTGCAGCAACAATTCCTCCCACCCCCCTCCCCACCTCCCCTCCCCACCCCCACCACATCTCAAATCATAACCAGCTTGCAAAGTGTTCCATGTATGTTTTCCACCAAAAAACAGTGCGGATACATCCAGGAAGAAAAAAAGAGCTCAAAGTTTTTACAGACAATGCTTGCAATGGTATCTGAAACGAATCGAAAAATAGACTAATAGATAAAACACATTACTGCGACGCAAGGTTATCGCAGCACGTGTGATCTGGCCCTCACATCCACCTTCGTTTCGCTAAACAGCAATCCGGGTAAATGTGCAAAAGAATCGAAAGTCTTCCTCAAATTAGAAGAACTTAACGAAGAAAAAACGTAAAGGAAAATTTGTACAAAGACATTCGTCATTCGCCGTCAATTCATCCTTCCGGTCCCGAGTACGCCTGGATTTGTTTCCCTAGTATTGTGTATGTATTGT
Source organism: Hymenotorrendiella dingleyae (assembly GCA_003988905.1). NCBI lineage: Eukaryota > Fungi > Ascomycota > Leotiomycetes > Helotiales > Helotiaceae > Hymenotorrendiella > Hymenotorrendiella dingleyae. Next base: position 231,454 of record QYAP01000109.1, read on the forward strand.
CTAGTTGCATCGAAGAAAATATTTGCAAGTAGATCATTTCTTGATAGAACTACAAAGCTTGACCAGGAACTGGCTTTCGTACTGGGGCATTTCCAGATGGTGGACCTCTAGGTTGTCCTGTACTGTCCATTGAACCTGGGCTCATCCGGGAAGGGCCAGGCGGGCTATTTCTTCGACCTTGCGCCTGTGCATTTGATCCTGCGCGAGGACGGCCTTGATTACTCGGTGTCATTTGACGGTTACCGGTAGGTATTCCGGGTGGGCCATTAGGGCGACCTTGTTGACCAGTTGGTGTCATTGGGCGGCCAGGTTGACCAGTTGGTGTCATTGGACGGCCAGGTTGGCCATTTGGTGCCATCGGTCGACCTTGTTGTCCATTAGGGGTCATAGGACGACCTGGGCTTCCTCGGGGTGAACCATTCTGTTGTGGGCGAGGCTTGACGGGGCGGGTAGAAAGGCATGTTCTTGGACAAACACCTTGTTTAGAACGATCGAGGCGAATGCAGAGAGCCCATCCATCATCGTACTCGTGCAGCATGCGTATTAATTGGCCAGCACGCAACTCGAGTTCATCATCCATACTAGGTGTAAAGTCCAATTGAACACGGTGAACAGCACTGCTAGCTGGACCACCAGCTGCGGCGATAGCGACGGATCCACCAGTCTGAGTTGGGGTAGAAGCAGATTCAGAGTTCATGCTGAATTCGGTTCCGGTTGGACTTGGAGGACCCATAAAAGGACCGGATTTGGTGAAATCGAGAGGCTTAGGATTGTTTTCACGCTTAGAAGCCTTGCGGGCAAGAAGAGGTTTGGCAGCAGCAGCTCCAGAGACAGCTACTGCGACAGCACCTCCAACAACGGCGCCTCCAACAGCATTGTTAGCAACGGACTCGACTACTGGACTTGTCATATCCGGAACAATAGCAGGGCCATTGGCGTTTGCGGTATCGATTGTTTGTGCGTGGTTTCCGAAAGGATTGGCAACGTTGTTTGAGTGAGCGGTGTCTGCTCGGAATTCTGGCAAAGGCTTTTCAGTCATTGGTACGGCATTTCCGGTCATTAAAACGTTGCCACGGCTATGGCGCTGTTCCATGAGATTTGGCAGGAATTGAGTTACAGGTCGAAGAGACAAGCGAGGAGCGGTAGCAGTGGTACGGATACTGCTGGCGCGATCAGCCTGATCTGCAAAAGGATCCCTTGGTTTCTCGGAATCGGCAAGTTTCTCCTTTTCAGCCTCCTTGCGTCTCTTGAACATGAAGAGCACAATACTGAGAAACGCTCCCACCAGTAAAAGAATACCAATAGCAATTCCAGCCTTATCTCCACCACTCATACCGCTATTTGAGGAACTGGACGAAGTGGTTGAGGTCGAGCTTGCGGATGCAGCAGCTACAGGGGAGATAGACGCGCTTTTGGAAGTAGCAAACGTACTACTGCTCGATGCAACCACTATTGAAGCGGTACTTCTGGAGAGTGTTGTTGCAGGAGCTATGATGGAACTGGGAAGCGTGGCTGAAGCGGCGGCACTGTTAACGTCGTCATCGTCGTCGTCGCTGGAGGCACTCGAACTTGCTGCGGCGGCGGCGGCCGACTTTGCAGATGCTTTTGCTGTAGTTGCTGCTGTGGTCGGTACTGCTGCTGGTGCGGAGGTTGTAGCATCGTCATCATCACCTGCAACTCCTACTGTCGTATAGCCGGCAATTGGTCCCTCAAAGGTAGCACTGGCTGTAACATAGACGACCGAGACGACCTCCGCTGGTTCTGGAACTCGCGCGTGAAGATGGTGAAGATGGCCGTGGTTCGACATGGTGGAGAGTTTGTGCTCGATCTCCGTTGGTTGTATGTAGCGTAAATCGCGATTGACGATGCGTGGTGCGTGGTGCGTGATGCAGTGGTACTTCGTAGATCGTTGATTAAGGATTGCGGATTGGTATAGCTCGTATTGTTGGATCGAGACAATATCAATTGGTGGTGAAGGATCGAATTAGGATATTATTTCGGTTGTGTGTTTGTTTGCTTGAATGAGCGAGTTTGTTGCGATGGATATTAGATCGCAAAAAAGGAATGTGGTGACGAGGAATCGTCGATGTTGGTTCCGAGGCAGGAAGGGTGGTTCGGGTGAATTAATTGTCAAGCGCGAGGGGCATTAAGCATAAACACGATCTGTCGATAAACGAAGGACGACAGAAGGCAGTTGCTGCTTCTCGAACTTTGTTCCTTGCAGGCGGTGCGAAGGTGCGAAGGTCGCAGGATCACAGCGACGGCGACGGCGGTGATGAGGTCGTGTGGAGGAGGAAAAAGGAAGGGGAGGAAGGAGCGCGAGGGGAGGCTCGACGGGAGGATGGGCCCATATGTTTGCGGTGGCCCGAGTGCAGGCTGTTGTGGATCCAAATTTCCATTCCACTTAAATTCATCCACCTGCATGAGCTGAGCGATCGCGGGTCCAATGACAGACTAGTGTCAGGTACCATTCAGGGGAAGCCACCAATCATCGTCAATCATCGTCTTGTTTTTAAATTACCTGCCCCACTTGTACCCACCCTCTATTAATGGAGGGCTGTTGTCACCCACAATAATCGTCCCCAGTCGTCTCCCCACGCGCGAATTTGACTTCATCTCACATCTCACTTCCCCCATCTCTCACAATGTAACTGGGCGAGCACGATACCGGTCACATCCACCATCTGTCAGATCCAGATACCACGAGGACGCCCAGGCCGCGACGGAATGACCAAGCATTAAGTAGTATATCTTCATTCTACCTCCTCAGTTCAGAAAGCCTCTTTAGAAATCGGAGTTGGGGTGGAGCTTTGACGATGAAGCTGTTTGTTTCCCGGTTCCCACATGTTCGTCCCATCTCCTCGGCTTTCAAATTTTGGTCATCATGCTTCCCGTCCTGGAAGGTCCTCACTCTCACCGCAGTCTTCCGCGTCCACGCCCACCGCATACGTGGGCTACGTATCCCCTTGACCATCGTGCCTCACCAGGCCAGCATTATGGAAATTCCGCAATGCACGTTTCCACAACACCAACGATTGCTATCGCAACGTAATACCGTATTAATTGGTTTAGAGCGCCCCCCCTCTCCCGTTTTTGACCTTATTTTGCCAGGATATTTGAGAGAATAGAGATTAAAATGAAAGAGGCCCGGAAAACGGGAGAGGATTCGTTCGCGGGAGAAACTCTCCCATTAAGCTTAATTCTCTTTAATGGTCTCGCACAATAAGGTAAAAACAGGAGAGGGGGGGCGCCCTAAACCAATTAATACGGTACTGTATACAGCCACCTCAAAAGTACCGCATCACGAGAATGAGCCGCTGACGGGATTTATGCGCCGGGCCGCTGGACTTCACTTGCGGACACCGCTTACTGCTGTGCTATCAAAAACCGCCCGAGATCAGCCATTACTGCTGCCCGAGGCTTCTACCGCGACGATCCCGAGTCTTCTCATTTCTTTTTCAGTCGTCCAGTGCCATATCGTCATCATCAAGAAGCGGCTCAAGTGTCGACCACATCAGCCAGCTACAACCGATTCTCGTTCCTGTTTATTTTTGTACTTATCTTTTTTCGGTTTTATTTTAGCCTAACTATCGGGAGAGCCCGTATCTAGAAGGTTCTGTGTATAGTTTGCAAAGTCTTAAACCCGCTTTTCGTACTACGAAGACAGAGATCGCCGTTGGCTAGAAGCTTTAGCCGCGAACCTTCCAAGTACCTAGGTACGTCTCTCTAAGCGCTACTTCTGATGTTTCGTATTCACTTCTACTTCTCTCTTTTTGAGGAACTATAGTGGCATTTACCACGTGGGAAAGGAGAGCTCGTTTCCAAAACTGCATCAACTTGGCTTCCGGGTGAACCGGTAACCTTGAGCTGGTAGTGTCTTCTATGATGCCAACAAATCCTGCCAACAATCCGATTTCTGACAGCAGAAATGAGCGAGGGTTCGGCAAAATTTTGGTTTCTGTTGGCAGAGTGTAAGGATTTTGTTACCTCCGTTCCGAAAGCTATCTTTGCAAAAAGGTATGGAAGGGCATGAGCTCCTAGAGTACTTGTAGTGTTGTGACGTATTCTGAATTCGACGTAATACGGCATCGTTCACTTCGCAAAACCACTTCTCTCGGCCCTATGGATCTTCCATTGTGCTAGACTGTCTGAGAGAATTGAGGTCAAGATGGGACCTCCCATTATAACCACAGTTCTCTCTGATGATCTGGCACGGTACTGCCATCATGAAAGCGTAGTTGCTATTGCCGATCGGCCCAAGTTAACGTCGCCTTGCCAATCAAAGCGGTTATTTTGCCTTGGGAAAGTAGTGGCATGTCCATATTTTCTTGCATGGTCTTGGACCTTCCAGCTTCTTTTATTGTGTTCTGATATTTGTATTCAGCAAAGCATGCACCGTATTGCTATTGCGTATCGTGCTCAGCGTTTAAGAGTGGGGGATAACGAGTGATTCAAATAATGATTCGTTATTAGCAAAAAGATTTGTTGCTACTATGCTGTAGCGTGCATCATGCCTAAGTCCAGGAGTTTGAATGAACGGATGATTCAAATAATGATTCACGATGAGCAACTAAAGGTTTGCTGTTGTTATAGCGCGTACCGTGCCTGACGTCCAGGAGTTTGGGATGGCGGATGATTCAATAATGATTCATTATTGGCAACGAAAGGTTTGCTGTTGCTATAGCGCGCACCGTGCCTGGCGTCCAGTAGTTTGGGACGTTTCTCGTGCGGGGTGTTTTGAGTGTCAATTTGTTTCATCCGGCCCGCCAGACTAGTTAGGTCGGTGCGAGGACCTTAACTCATTTCATAGTAGTGCCTGTTTCGATCAGACGTCGAGAATGGGCTTTAAGTCGTGGGGATTCAGCGATTGGGTACCAGACCTTTTACTGAATACACCACACATTGACACACATTGCGCCACAATCAAGAGTACAACCTTACACAGAAAAATGGGCAACTTTGGAAGGCGTTCACAAGGCTGCTTTTTATGTCGCGTTCGTCGCATCAAGGTATGAAGTAGCTCATCACCTAGTACAGTTACTAACGAGACTGTCCCAGTGCGATGAATCGAAGCCAAAATGCAACCAATGTATAAAGGCCAGGCGTGAGTGTCCAGGTTATCGCGAGATTAGCGCCAATGACAACAATAAATCCCTGGATGAAAGCAAAGTTACTGCGAAGGAATATAGTCGAGGACGGACACGAAGTGTTGGTTCGATATCGCCGCCTATACAGGCTCAATCTGCCACAGTAGCCCGGCCACTGGCGGGAAATATTGAACAGCAGGCACAATGTTTCTTCATTACAAATTTTGTATTTGTAAATGATGACGCCTCGAGGGGACGTCTGGATTACCTTCTACCTATGCTAAAGTCAACTTCTCGTGATGCGCCCTTCAATACAGCCTTTTCTGCTATGTCAATGGCTGCACTGGGAAATGAAGCTAGCGCGAGGGCTCTAGTTCCTGGAGCGATGCAGAAATACTCCCAGGCTTTACAACAAATGAATACAAATCTACGGTCCCCGAATATGGAGGATTTAGATTCGATTTTGGCTTGCATTATGCTGCTGGGAATTTTCGAGGTAGGCTTAATTCCAATGCTATAGCAACATTTCAGAATGGCGGCATTGCTAACAAGCTACGTCAGTGTATGACTTCCGCGAAATTTGCTCCTGTTATATCACATTTTGACGGGGCCATCGCATTGCTCAAACTACGAGGGAATCGTCCTAAAAGCGGTCTTTTTTCCAAATTGTTTAGAGAGCTTCGCCATCAAGCGGTACTGAGATCTCCCCAACTCCCCAATAATTTATAAACTAATCTTAAATGTGCTTCACTTTAGACTCAACATGCTATGGTCCGCTCGAAAGCCCCCGACCGAAGTATAGACTGGGACATAAAAGACGAAGACCCCTACACCCGTACCACCGCCGCTCTGGACATCGCCGTAAGCCAGCTCCAAGAAGACTGCGAGGAACTGATTAGCAAAGCCGAGCGCACATCTGAGAACTTCGAGGACGTCACCGCGTTGCTCAAACGCGCAGAAAGCCTTGAGCTGGAGTTCATCGCTTGGGCGGACTCCTTGCCCCCGGAGTGGAAACCGAAGACTGTCGCTTGGACAAATTATATTCGCGACTCCGACCTACATACTTCCAATGTATACCCTGGAAAAGTCGACGTCTACGAAGACATCGGCATGGCTTCGACATGGAACTCGACGCGCGCCACGAGACTCATCCTGAACAGCATCCTCATCCGCTGCATCGCGTGGCTCCACGCCCCGGATGATTACCGCATCACGCCCGAGTACGCGAAAGCGGCTCGTCTGGGTGTCGAACTCATCGCTGATATCATCGCGAGCGTGCCGTATTTCTGCGGTTGGCGCTATGAGGAAGGGGATGATGGAGGCGCCGCGCATCTGAAGAGGTTCGCGACGCGCGAGTACTTGGAGCGTCCGCAGAAGGGGATTGCGGGCATGTTGGTTATGTGGCCGTTGTTTGGGGTGATGGTTAGTGATTATGCCACGGATGGGCAGAGGAAGTGGGTTAAGGGGCGCTTGAGTTTGATTCCGAAGAGGATGGGGTTTAATCAGGTTGTGGAGTATGCTTCGGTTAGTAGATTCTGTTGTGCGCATCTCACTTTTGGTGCTTTTTTCTTCTTGTTTTCTCGGCTAATTCTCTTCTCCCCCCCCCTCCCTTCTCTCTCCCTTTCAATGGCCTCCCCACCATTGATGCTTTTGTTGCCAAAGTACTTGCACATTCTCTAGATATCATCACGCTAACTCTCACACGCAGGTCGACGCTCGTCTACCCTCTATGCTGGTTATGAAAGATATCATGATGGGACCCGGTAGCGTGTATAAAGACCGTCTGAAGAGTGGCATGTCGAGTGTGCTGTTGAATGAGGAACCTGAGTGGAGTTGTAGTGGCTCGACGAAGGGGGTGAAGAATGTGGCGAATGTTGCTTGTTGATGGGTGGAAGGTTGGGAGGGAGGGGAGGGGGGAGGGAAGGATATTAGGACGAACAGTACTGTACATTATCAAACTTCATCAAATCGGAACTGATATATCACGTTTTGATGCGAGTGAGTCTAGTGGTTTCCTTGCTCTTATGGCGAGTCATGCTACGTACCCTTTTACCTTGCACCGTTTCGGTGTCCAGTATTATGCATTTGTGGAATTCTGTACAGTATTAGAAATATATTCGTGATGGTCTACATGATTTACATCTGTAGACTACTGTTATGGCGTGAGAGAGTTTGAGTCAAAGGGAATGTAGTATATTGGGGACTGGAGTGCTTTGAGTTTTGTAGAGTTTTGTAGGGGTGAGTGGGATTTCGTTAAATGTTGGGGAGTGAATGGTGTGTTGGGAGGGAGCGGGAGCGGATAAATACGTGATGTGGGCTACTTCAATTTTCGTTAGCACTTTTGGCAAATTGGATTGGTCAAAGAACTCAAGCTCGCGGACCATTTTCGTGCGATATTCATGTAAGGTTGAGCAAGTGCGTGAATATGTTTTGAGGGGTTAGGATATCTTCGAAAGCCGAGGGGGGCGTTGTGGTTTGGTGGGTGTTGTCTGAGTTGTGGTGAAGTGAAGGGCTTTTGCTATCGAGGAAGTGAGTGCTACCGAAACGAAGAGCGCTACCGTGAATACCCCTGAGTTCCCAGCCCGCTTACCTTCTTTGCCTCTTTGTAGCTACCAAGGAACAGTCGCGTATCACGGCAATTTCAGCATCGATTCTTACTTCTCCCTCGTTACTTCGAAGCCACAACAACCTGCAAGGCTATCACAACCCTCGGCGGCGGCGAGTAGCACTATATATTATCCAACTTCAGAAGCTCTTTCGCTATTACAACGAGTCTGGAACTGTCGAAGTCTTGTGGCGTAGAGATGGGCGGTTGCTACCAAAAAAACCCTCCCGACAAATAACGATATAGACGTTCGCGTGGGTGTGTATTGTCTGGATTTCTGGGCTGGTTTTTAGTATAAACTACATCAGAATGAAGGAATTACAAACTGACGGCGTGGTATTTTTGGCGCACAATTCGAACACAGGTACGAGGAATGGCTGGAATTGGGTAGGAGGAAGGTTCCATTGTTGCCAGCTATTGTAGAAGTACCTAACTTTAAAAATAAAAACACCGAGAGGTAGTGATTATTACTGGCGAAAATGACTTGCTGCTCGTTGGCTATATTGGTTTTCGCGTATCGCCGTGATATTTAGAGCGTCTTTCGTTTGTTTTTGGTGAGACGAGTTTGAAGGTGTTGAATTAGATGCTGGAGATCGAGTTGGAGTCTTGGTGAGAGAAGGGTTGCTAGCTCTTCGTTTGTGAACCATGTTTGCATGATTAATGGAGTTTGATGTCTGAGTTGGTGAAAGAGTGCGTAGTTACTGTGAATGGATTCGGAGGAAAGGTGACTTGTAGAGGTCATTGAAATGGAAGAGTAGCTATTGATTAGATACTATACAAGCCCGAGGCAGAGGAATATTGGGAGGATATGAAGACCAACTTCCTTGATATGAATAGGTATGGTATTAATCATAACTGAGCTCATGAAGACCAAATTCCTTGATATGAATAGGTATGGTATTACTCATAACTGAGCTCTCTCTCCCCCTTTCTAAAGTTGTAGCGCCGCATAGGGAGATCAAAGATCTAGAGTTAGTGATAGCAAAATTATGAAGTGTAGAGTTGGCTTTTGCTGCCGAGGAAGTGAGTGCTACCGCAAACACCCTCCCTCAGCCGGTCTCCAATAGCAACGACGACAGCGGCGCATCAAACAAGATTCGTGCCATCTAGTCAACCATGCTGAGATGGGGGTTTTCTCGGTATAAAATTTTCGCCGGCCGCAAACTTCCATCGACAACCCAGGTGAGCTTCCAGGCAATGAGATTGCCGGCTTCTAGCTCTTCGTTGTGATTTGAAGGCGTTGGGTTCAATAGGGAGGTTGAAGTTGATGTGAATGTCGAAGACAGAGTTGGAGACTTGTCTTGTGGAAGTGGAAGAGCTACTGACACAAGCTAGACGTACGCTTCGTTGCTCTGAGAAAGAGTTACCCCAGTTCCAATTGCGAATGGAATTGCGCTTTGCTGGATTTATCCGATGACTGCTTGGAAGAATCGGTTTCTCGTTGGATAGTGGATTTTGGTGTTGACGAGACTACACTTCTGCGCTGCCTGATGTAGTATCGCGAAGACAGAAAAGAAAGGGGTCCCTAAATGTCAGATGGAAAGCTTGCATGGGCTACCTATTCCGAAGTATTAGAAGTCGAAACTGAAGCTGTCTCTTTTGATAGAGCATGAAATCGCCGAAATTTCGAAATGATTGCTCCAAACTTCCAAAGAGAAAGCCAGATAACCTTTCAAGAAATCCGGGCTGGTCTTTACTTGGCAAATTTCTCGCCGAGGATTTACCTCTTTATTGCTAACAAGGTGTTTCCCAACTTCGGGAAGGCGACAGCGGCTTGGCATACTACCGTACAATTTATATGTCATCATGGAGAAACAATGTAGCGAGATTGGATTTTCTGTGCTGTTTGCAGAGATTTCTCGTTGCACACTTCCTGCTTGACGCGTTGGAAGTCTGACTTATCTACTGCAGATTAAATTTGCGTGGCAAGTTCCTGTTGACAATGATTGAATGATAATAAGAGTGAAGTGGAAGTAGAAGTAGCGAGAATTCGGCCGTAAATCTGCCACCATCAAAAGTAAAAGCTGTCCCCAGACGAGGGGTGATATTCATAACAAGCAAGCTCCCATGAATACATGGAGGATAGTTATTTACTAAGAAGTGACGCAGAGTTATATATTCACGGAGAATATTTCAAGGAGGCTTGAAGGAAGAAATCTACCGAAGAAGCATTGCGCGGTATCCTGCACATCATAAACTTATATTATGTGCTGCCCACACAGAAATAAAGAAAAAGCTTGGAGTTGGGAGACCGGAGCGTTAGTAAATTTTACTTGACGTTGGATCCTCCCCTCGCTCTAGCTCTCTGAAGGCATCGCAATCCTTCGGAGCTCATCCCCGGAAGTTTATCGCGAGAAGCTTCTATGATCTGAGATCGTCAAAATTCCCGAAAACGTAGATGTGCTCCTGCCGTTGGTGTTTTCAAGAGAAGTTTGGTTTTTTGAGCTGTTGGATGTACCCTCGAGGATACTCGTATTCGATCGTACCATTTGGACCTGGTTTGCTGCGAATAGTGGTACCGAATTAAAAAGGTGTTTGAGCCTAGGAGCTGGTCTCTCGGCGTCCGGATACGAGCACAAATTTGGAGTCTTGGCATTCTACATTTCCACGCAAGAAAATGCGATGAAGTACGACGTGATCCCCCCTTTTCGACATCACAACTCGTTGCAAACGCATGACTTTCGCTCTTCTTCGCATTTCAATAATGCACAAAACGTCGCTAACGATGGAGATAGAAGTCGGCCTTACTCGTATCGGCGGTTAGCCATCTGGTATAATATCAATCACATCTTGATGTCCTGCATAAATTAATAAGACGTCATTTCTCCAACGAGATGGAAGCGACCCCGCCGGCTCATGCCGAATGATCTCTGGAGAATCTCCGTGGGAGGCCAGTCATGTGATCGGTGCGATGAAACGGCGAATTAGACTTTCTTCGGGCGTGGTGGCTGGTGACCTCCCGAAATTGTTCAGGACGATATCGCTCGGCAACCTTTCTATCGGATACCTTGGCCAAAGTTGGCACAATCGCAATGATATGAATTGGTGCTGGTAGAAAGATGAAGAGGGGCAGAATAAAGATCTCGGCGTTTGAGAGAAGCTCGAAAGAATGCGAGCGTGGGATGGACCTCGAAGCAGTTTAATTTTGTTTGCTTTTGATCTCTCATGGTTTGCTTTTGTTTCTACGGCTAGCGTATCTCTGCGTACTCGTATCTAGCGGATCTCTCGAGGCGGCTCTTTTTTACGATTCTCGATACGATGGAAAACTCCTCCGCGATTTCCCCAGGTCGTTTCATCTGAAGTCGGCTACCGGTAGTTTCATGTTAAGCGACATTTCTTGAACAAAAGGGGGACCCCAATCCAGATTCAAGCATATCGACCAGCGAACAGAGGCTCTGGGGGTCCAAATCCAGGGTCTGGACACCTAGTGCCATATTGGCACTTTCTATGCCTGCGGGTTACCGCTGCCAAGGTCCCCTGGTATGGTAAAGTCGCTGGTGTTGAAACGAGAAAGAGGGCTGGATACGGCGAAATCAACCAATTTCGTCCTTTCCACCCCTGGAGAATGGTCTGCGGGGTGCTTACCAGGAGCTGCATTTCCCCAAGATGGTATCCGCTATCATGCTATCATTGAGAGTTTGTCTGTGCTGGCCACTCTCAGTTTATATATCAGTGGCCATCGCACTGAATGAACTTCTATTCACCCATCACTCACAGCTTTGGTCTTGTAGTTCACTCTTTCACCACACTCATTTTTATCCAACTAAAGTCCTAGTGACTCTACCATTTCTCGTGCTTGAAGCATATCATTTTACTCTGTAAACTCAGAATCTTGCTCTCACACCCACATCGTCAATCTCGACAATTACAAGTCTTTTCAAGATGTCTTTCACCAAGCCCGCTTCTCTTCTCGCACTTGCTGCTACAGTTGCTCAAGTTTCTGCTCACGGCTTCGTCCAGAGCATTGACGTCGATGGCACCACGTACGTTATGCCTTATTTGCTCACTCAACTTATTGTTTCTGACCTTTTCTAGATACTCTGGCTACCTCGTGAACTCTATGCCCTACATGGCTTCCCCACCAGCTGTTATCGGATGGGCTGAAACTGCCACTGATCTCGGATTCGTCGCGCCAGATGCTTTCGCTACCGCCGATATGGTTTGCCACAGGGGCGCCACCAACGGGAAAGCCACTGCCACTGTAGCTGCCGGTGGAACTGTTGCCTTACAATGGAACACCTGGCCAGAGTCCCATCGCGGCCCAATGATCGACTACATGGCCAACTGCAACGGTGATTGCACAACCGTCGACAAGACCACCCTCGAATTCTTCAAGATCGCCGAGGCCGCTTTGATTGACGGCAGCACCAACCCAGGGAAATGGGCAACCGACGAAATGATGGCTAACAACTTGACCCACACCGTCACCATCCCTTCCACCATCGCCCCAGGAAGCTACGTTCTCCGCCACGAGATCATCGCCCTTCACTCGGCTGGCAGCGCTGGCGGAGCCCAAAGCTACCCTCAATGCATCAACCTCGAAGTCACCGGCTCCGGAACCGATGCCCCAGCTGGTGTCCTCGCAACTGCTCTCTACACCCCAACTGACCCTGGTATCATGGTCAGCATCTACAGTACCCCTCTCACCTACGAAATCCCAGGCCCAGCTCTCTACGCCGGTGGATCTTCCGGTGGATCTGCTGCTGCACCAGCTGCATCTTCTGCTGCACCTGCCGCTACCACAGCCGCCGCTTCAGCTGCCAAAAGTGCCGCTCCATCTGCCTCCCCCGTATCCAGCGCCGCTGCTGAGGCCGTGACCCCGGTTGCCGCTGTAAGCAATGTCGCCGCTACCACCTTTGCCACTTCCGTCAAGGCAACTGTCACCTCTGCTGCCGCAGCTGCCGCCGCTACTCCAGCTGCAGGATATGAGTCCGTTGAGGAGGAGGACGACACTTGCGAGTAAATTTCTTTACGAGCTTTGGCGACTTTGCCATATCTTGATTGATCATGACCATGGCGTTTTAATTCTTTGTAAATATAAATATGATTCATGTTGAGGACAAAAGGGTTAGCGAGGATAGAGGATTTGGGTTGGTGTGTTCTTGTATAAATACATACGCTCTTCTTTGTACTCTAGAGGAGATGCTTCTTGCGAGGTGATTGATAGACGATATGAATAGATTCTCTGAGGTTTATCTTTGCTTATTTTGAATTTGGTGATATTGAGTGACTTGAGAAAGACAGCGGTGTTCTGTATTAGACGAGCCTGGGCCTGTTGAGGAAGGTGAATTTGGCGTTATTATGGCCTTTGACTTTGGCGAATTCATAGGCACATGGCCCGAGGACTTCAATATAAAAGCTGCTACTATGGTAGTAAGTGTCAAGAGCAACGGAAACTCAGATGGCATTCCTTACGTCCTTCTCAATGTGGAAGAGGGACGATACGAATTCATGAAGATTTCGATAACCTATATACCTCAAGCTCCTACAACCCCAAAACCCCTCCCGTACCTTTCCCCACATTCTCTATTCCCCAACCAACTCATTCCAATTATTCTTCCCTACAACACAATTGCTACCGACATAGGCTTCGTTACCGAAAGAACAGGACCCACTACCTCGTCCCCAACAAATATGTCCAAGTGAATGGGTTCTTTGATACGTAAATTGTTCTTGTATTCCCTCGCTCCCACTTAAGGGGCTCTACCTACTCCTTCTTCATGTGCCCATTCGGGTAGCAGAGCTAGGGAAAACCCAGTGGGAAAACCTAACTCCACATTCCATATTTTGTTTCGCTTCTGAGATGCACGGTGAAATAAGTGCGGAGTCCTTGTAGGGAAAAAGGGGGCGGCGCATTAAGCGTGTCATGATTGGATGGTTGGATGAAGTCTGTAGCTCCTCAATGGGCGAATTTGATTTATAGAGTGGGGCTCTGGGTTGGGGATATAATATGTGAATTTCTGGTAACCACCAGTCTCCCGTGCTTAAGAAGATGGATGGCAATTTGTTTAGAAGCTTGAGATAACGAGACTTTATCATCTCGCAACAGTGAAGAAGCCGTGGAAGTTTAATTACACTGAAAGTCTGGAAGTAGTAATGTCGTGCCTGAAAACGAAGAGGGTTGTTAAAAAGCTCACATGCTTTTTAAAAAAGGGGACTTGAATGATGCCAGGTTTTCTACCAGCAATCCGTGTCCTGATTTGTATCCTATGGATCATAATTGAGGAAGTTTCTATAATTTGAAGTATTTTTCTGGTGTCACGGTGATGGAAAGTGATGGCAATGGAAACATTGCCTAACACGATGAATGAATTTGAAAACTCATTTTGCTAGTCAGTGCAATTTCAAGTAAGCGAACACTGGGGTGCTGATTCAGTAAACACGGTAAAATGAGGGTTTAAAAGATCATCAGCTATGCGAGGAGGGAAGACTAAGCTGTGGATCAAACAAACCCAATGTTTTCAGGTGAAAGTCCATCGGTGCTTTCTCCACAATTTGCAACAGGAACGGCGAACCGAGATTTCCTGGTCAGAAGGCTTAAAGTGATTTCACTAAGCGCTGTTGCCAAAAGTGAACTTTTTCCATCCGAATTGGAACTTTACGATTGCTGCTTACTACCGAAAATAACTTCACTGCCGAAAAATCAACCCCTCATATCATATCTGGATAATCCGAATCTAAAACACTGGGCGAAGGCGATGGTCCTTCCACATCAAACCAGATGTCTGATCTTCTACCATGTATCTGGCCTTGAGTTCATTCCATATCACGCCAGCCAGCTCTTTCTTCTGTTGACTATCGAGCATAAAATTCCGGCTAGTCACTCTTCGGCAAAGATTGAAAAGGTTGCGTTTTATAGCGGTCTTCAAACTTAGCTTCAAGAAAATATCGCGTAATATTGATTAATTAATCATTAACTAAATCGAAAATAAAAGAGAAAAGAAAGAAAGAAAATCTTTGTTACTAGATTTTATTTCCTTTATCGCTTATCAAATTCGATCACTCTCGTATTCTGAGTTGGGGAGAATAGTAAATTCGAGAACTGTATAGATTTAGGATATTGCCGGTAAAGGTTATCTACTAATTCATAAACTTGTAGTATGTAATGTGAAATTTCATAATCCCCGATTTCACTGCCGCCCAACAACTTCCAAAGATATATCTTTTTCTGAGTCCCTGTAATATATTTTAAAAGCTTCAATAAAAGTTATTATAAAACGCAGGAAAAGAGCCTTCATTCACGGAAGTTGTCGGGTCTCGCTCGTACCCCTCTCTATATTAATTCCGGTTAGTGAAGGAACACAATACCGGCACAATAACGATGAAGACGATGTTGCCAAAGGAGAGACGCAGCCTGCGAGGAGAAGCGATCCTTATCCGGCTATATTGTTAGCACTTAAGTGGATAATTCTGAGAAGAGATAAAATGAAGATGATTCACTAAGCGTTATTGCTAAAGTTATTTTCTCATAGCTAGGCTTCTTCTCGGGTTAACCACCGACTACAATTTTGCTACCGGAAAGCACTTCACTACCGAAACTATCAACATCCAACACTTCATCTCCAAAAATAACGTGCAAGGCAAGCTTGTAACACTTGCTGAAATTTTTTGCGGAATATTTTACTTACTAGAAGCAAGTATTTTGACTAATTGATTGTGTTATGTGGAGTCGTGGTGGCCCACACGCGGTTCTCTCCTTTCTTCCATTGTGATTAGTCCTCGGGGATCGCATCAGAACACCACGTCTCGGCCTGTTAATCTTTAAGTAGTCCCTTGGCCGTCTGGTGAATGGAAGTCTGGAAGATGATGAGATTGTGTTTATCTGTGATGATCTGATGTCTCGTCATCACGCGCCATAACTCAGAAATAGGTAGTTAAAAATAACTCTCTTCAAAGGCAATGATGTAACCGCGAGGAGATATAGAGATATGGGTTTTTGATGGTAAGTTTTTGAGGGGATTTTCGGTGATGGTGTTTAGCGAGAAAAAAAGGGGGGCCGAGCAGGTTCAAGATATTTATGAAAACTCCATGATTTGAAATTTTCCAACCAGCTTCTGGATAATATTTATCCCGTGACATATTCGTTGAGTCGTTTAGATTTGATATGCCTAAATGCATAGGGTATAATGAGAGTTGGTACTTCGAGCAAATGGGGCTTGTCGTGGAAACGAACTATCAACACTTGAAATTTCCAGAATCCAGAGGCAAAACTCATCTCTAGTCTGTCAAAAATATGGAAATTACACTTTGGATTACAGTGTCTATGATACGTCGCAAGTTAAGTGTTACGGGAATTCCCGGTATCAAATGATGGACTACCAGTAAGTTTGACTTTCCCGATGCGACACCATGAAAATCCCCACTATAGCAGCTCTATTTAAGAGCTAGCGACTACTGTACTTTCAAATCATGACAACCAATATCAGGAGATTACAGTACGCCAAGTAAGACCCCTAATGCACTGATTGCTTCTCTGATTCCCACAAAGAAAAAGGTAGGTTTCTCTCTGCGCTCGTGGTCTGATGCATCCTAATTATTCACGTCTTACCACTGCCGCTGTGTCACTCCCCTCAAATAATTTTCTTATCCAAACATATCCTCCCGAGATGCTGGTTGCCACCGAAATACATCTCACCACCGAATATAACACCTCCCACTTAACATCCAATCAACTTTCCTCAGCAAAACGGAGGCAATGGATTCACGTATGTGACTTGTATCAAGAACTTTTGAACTGTGAATGCATATTTTGGCGTGTATGGAGTTGGCGAGAAGACTGCAGACGAGGTCCACACATATCGTTCAACGGTATCGTTTTTGTCGTGGAGCAATTCAATGCATCTCAGTGGCAATTTATACACTTCCTTACCCCTTGTTTCGGGGAAACCATGGTGTGTCAAGGTGGGGGGAAGGTGAAGGGTGAATACTGTAAGATGTAAGTTGTTGTAGTTCAGCTCACTTTCAAGGCTCCTGAGTTTGATACCAGTACTCACTGCACTAAATTACTACAATTTATGAAAGTCTTGTACTTGTGGACTACAGGGATAGCTTAGCAATCCACTCACTCTCCCCCTTTGCAGGTGCGAGTGCAAACAGCAAATCCATATTCAAACTAAACCACTATCAAGAATCCCACCTAGGGGTCCATTTAAGAGGTAACGGCTAGCTCATCAGGTAGTCAATGAGCAGAACTCTAAGAGACCTCGATATCGAATCAATCTATCGAATTGTTGTTGGCAGTTTGGCTTTCCAATGTATCCACGCAGGTCACTTCTCGACAATGCCTCCGTGCAGTCAAACAACCATCTCGCTCTCATCGCAATTCACCCTGACTATTATCAATCCCCTCAAGCAATATTCTTATCCAAACATATTTCCCCGAATCACTCACTACCACCGAAATCCAACTCACTACCGAATGATCACTACCGACGACTGCAAAAGTTCAACGGAGTTATGTCTATTTTACAGGCTACCTGGCGTGAAAATCAGGTATTGTGAACCATTTACATTATGATAATACAAACTACATATCGAGTCTCTCTCGCAGACCATTCAACATAGATTCCGTTGCTCCGAGGGTTACGGTCGCGTCCACTCCACCGTTATGGTAGGTTATATCACTACCAAAACCAATGCTCAACTCCATACTCCTTTCCCCCTCTCCCTTGAACCTTCCTTGGTAGCTCACGCCCAATCGCTATGTCTTCCTTTCATCAGAATAGCCATTTAGGACGTGGTCACTGAAGCGGGGTATAACTTATCCGTGATGGAAGAATCTCCTTGTTTGCTTGACCTTTCAATAGCTCAACATCTTTACATTCACTTCCAAGAGCGAACATTGACTTTACTGTTACATCATATCAAGCGAATGCTCTCTTCCAATCTGAATTTTCGCTATTCAAATTTGGCAACATCCCATCCAATAACCCAACCTAAAACCGAAGAAAGAATAACACTTGTTTGCTCAATAACAATGAAAAAGGACTCATGCTTTGAGACCATACTAACCTGGAACTGCTAGAAAAATGAATATTCAACAAGAAATTTTTATCGCTCACTACACTGAAACACCCCCAGCAGTGTATATAACTCCCCTAGTCTCCTACTACATGCACCCAAAGACATACAGTACAAATCATGTGGCAAATGCGTTACACAAGATGCTTGATATCATCTTGAGAAAAGTAGGTATAATCAATATTAGAAATAGAGAGATTGCTTTGGAGCTTACCTAACAACAAACATGGCCAAGCGAACCAAGGCCCGCCAGAAGGAGCATGGAAATGAAGCAAAGCCCCAGACACTGCAGAAAAAACCACTTACGCACGCTCCGCCACAGACAACCTATGATCGACCTCAGTTGTTTTGTATCTGGCGGTACCACCCAAAATGGAGAACACAAGCCTGACACCATTTCCGCAAGGAACTACATTCCCGCAAGCTCTACAACATGGATACACGTTCCCAAGGACGCACAAGCAGCTCCCCAGGTTGATATTGGTTCCATCCTAGCCAACCGAGCTGCAACGAGCGATATCAGAAAGGAAGAACGCGACGATACAGAGGGAGGAGAGGGAAAGTTATCACCGTAAAATAGACCACCACCGAAATCCACCTCGCTACCGAAATCCACTTCACTCCCACTCCCCCTCTCACTCTCCAAAACACCACTATTCTCTAGAAAAGGCAAATGTGGTTGACAGCTACCAGCACCTTAACTACAGATAAAAAAACTGGCAATTTCTCCTTGACATGCAGGCAAGCACAGCATGAATGGGCGAAATGGCTTTATGATGGGAGGTGTGGTGATTAGGCAGGAAGGGGAATGGGTAGCTAGGAAAAGGGTTTTATACACCCCACCACCACACCAACAGCAGATAAAACACATCCCCCTAAAACTCCGGCAGAGAGGGAGCATACCTAATGACAGCATATAAGTGTTTCCATTCTCAACACCTCATCCCCCCCCTCCTCCCCATCCTCCCAAGAATTCTCGGACAAGCCCCCCCCCCAAATCTATAAGAAAACCTCCAACTTCAAATTACAGAACCAGTATACAGCTAATCCGCCACCTGGCAATTATTGCGCGTGCGGGGAATATTTTAGGTAGGTAATAGGGAAAGGCGATAGTGATGTTGGGGATGAAGATGAAGGATAGTGGAGGATAAACTCAAAAAGAAGGGTGGGGAGGAGATTACTACCGAAAGAGAAGTTACCACCGAAACCCAACCCACCACCGAAACCAATATCACCCACAACCCCAACCCCCTCCCTCCCCCATCCCCCTCCCTAGCAACGCAAACCCCACCAACCAGCACCCCTCAATACCCCAAGTCCCCAACCATATACTTCCCCCAAACCGGAAAAGAGAGCTGTGTCGGTTATCGTAGTGATCTTATCGATGTAGTTAGTCCGTTGTAGAATACTCAGCGCTTGAAGGGGTCTTTTATACACACAGCCGCCGTCCTTGTCCTTGCAAGTTG
The DNA here is from genome assembly GCA_003988905.1 of Hymenotorrendiella dingleyae. Lineage (NCBI taxonomy): Eukaryota > Fungi > Ascomycota > Leotiomycetes > Helotiales > Helotiaceae > Hymenotorrendiella > Hymenotorrendiella dingleyae. The sequence continues at coordinate 250,632 of QYAP01000109.1, forward strand.
TGGTATATGGAGTGGAATCAAAAGCGGGAAGACTCGATTGACTAACATCACGCTTTTCTTTTGGCAAACCTAACCGCGTATGTGTTTTCAAAGCCGAGCATCACTTGCCGTCCTACTTACACTCTCAACACACCCTCTCACCAGACAAATCGCCCAAAATGCATTATCAGAGGGTATACAGTATACATTTCAGTATCCTATCATCACAACTCCAAGCCTCAATCCAATTGGGCCTCGACACAAACATCATCAGTCGGTGCAACGACATGCAACAGCCACCCTTATCCTATACACATGTTCAATAGCGCCTATCGCCAGTTATGCCATCTACTTTTCCCATAACGCCACATACGCCTGCTAAGAGTCTTGAATCCAGAAATGACGCAATACAAAAGCCCCGTCCAATACACAAGTACGTCTACTCGGCATTTCATCAGCGTTACCTATTCTGAGGTTGCTGTGCACCCATCCCCTGCGTTCCTTGTGACATTTGTTGATTATGTGCCGCTTCTTGTTGTCGCAGCTGCTGTTGATGTTGTTGCATCATCTTTTGCCGCAACAGATCACTTTGCATTTTTTGTTGCGCTGAGAAATCAGATGGTTGGCCTTGGCCTGGGTTTTGGCTCTGCTGCTTCTGTGCTTGTTGCAATGCCTGTTGCTGGACTGCTTGTTGCTGAGCTTGTTGCTGCTGCTGCGTTCGAGCCGCTGGATTTGGCGGCTGCATAGAAGCATCTTTTTTAGGATCCACACCCGGGAAAAGGCCTTGTAGCTGTTTGTACAGATCCTTCAATGTCTCTACTCGTTCCTCTTCCGGTTCCTCGAATTTCTTCTCTTCCAAATCTTCCTTCTTAGTGTCGCTCTGAGGCGAGCCGGTTGAATTGCCACTTATTGGAGGTTTTGGGGAAATCGGCGGCGCAACCATTATGGCAGGATGGGCAGGTATTTGGGAGGAAGGTTTATGTGATCGATCCGCTATCGCTGCAAGATATGCCAAATTAGACTGCAGCCGGCGCATGCATCTACTATGTGTTAGCTTCTAGTCTATTGGAAAATTATGGAGCACATACTCCACATATTCTCTGTTGATTGATGCTTTCAATCTCTCAAGCTTATCTCTCTCAGCGGGCCCTGGGCTAGCATCGCCTGATACTTCTTTAGACGATTCCTTCTTCATATCCGCTTGTAGAGTCTGCAAATGCATAACTTCCATCAAAAGCTCTCGGTTTATGTCTAACAATATGGTGACTCTCTCCTTCTCCCGTACTTCAGATCCTGGACTTAATGGAGACGCAAGACTATTCCCAGCATTGGCGCCGCCCTGTATGCCGGGAGGAAAGTTTGGTGTTTGAGGTGTCAGAATTCCACTTCCCCCAAGGCCTTGTTGATTAGTATTTGGTGTTTGAAGGAGCGAGTTATTGGGATTTTGAGGTGTAGAGATTTGCGACAGCGTGTTGGCATTTTGTGGAGGGGTATTGTGTGGCATGCCACCAAAAGGTGATGCTCGAGAGCCTGGTGTTGGGGTAGAGGCATTCTGAGGAGGTTGCATTCGCTGCGCCTGATGTTGCTGTTGGGGGTTCATATTCATACTCGAGGGGTTCATTGGAAACGATGGGGCGCTAGACGCTGGAGGCATAAAATTGGAGATAATATTGGCAGAAGACGTAGGTACGTTCGTTCCGTAGGGCGAGCTTGAATACGGGGTCTGATACGTGGGTACTGCTTATAAAAGACATGTCAGCGCGTGTTTGCTACCGCGACTCTGAACGGTGGTGGGTAAGGTAGATTGACATGGTGGAAAATTCGACATTATGCCCGCCTTTTGAAAGAGCTGGCTGGCTGGCTAACGGGCTCCTGCTTGATTCGAAGCTGCCGATCGACGTGCCGAGTAGACCAGGCAGTGGCAGTCCTCGAGTGAGGAGCGCAATTGTCTGGCTGGCTGGTTCGGGGGCGCGTCCCGTAAAGGATAGGAGGATAGGTGGTAGGGAACACAACCGCGACGTCCACGCTTGCAATAGCGATTTGCACTTTGCGCTTCAAGGCTTCAAGCAGAGATCCAGCAAAAGCACTGGACGAGGACTGGGCTGGACTGGACTGGGCTGGAGTGTGTTACATACCATGAGCTCCGGGTCCTGATGTCGTCTGGGCACCTCCGCCTCCTCCTCCACCACTCCCACCCCCCATATGCGCCATACCGTTGTTCTGCATCAATCCCCCCATCCCGCCGGCACTTCCAGCCATGTTCGGGCCAGACGCGCCATAGGGCGACTGATGGGACATTCCATACGACGGCGGATTATACATCATGTGCTGCTGAGACTGGTGCTGCTGTTGTTGGCCGGGTTGATGCTGTTGCTGGTTGTTCGGGTGGTGCTGCTGCTGTGAGTGGGGGTGGGAAGGATGAGGAAGCGTAGCGTGGTGGCCATTCTGGGAGAACAACGATTGCTGCGAGTGCTGCTGCTGCTGCTGTTGCTGTTGGCTCTGCTGCTGTGCAGGCGTCGTCGGTTGAGAGGTCGCAGGATTGGAGCTGGGATTGCCAGGGCCGTGGCCGTAGCCACCATAGCTGGGTGCATACATGGCTCTGTTATGAGAAGAGGGAGACTGGGGATAGGCTACAGGTGCCAGGCATAGGCATGGTTCGGCTGTGTTCGCGGTGTGATTAGAGAAGATTCACTTGCGGCGCTGAATTTCGAGCGAATGCGCGTGTGTCGTGAAGTGGTGGTGTGCGAGATGCAAGGCAGAAGACCAGGGTCGGTCTCTGCGTTGCAGGGATCAGGGTTCGTGCCAGCCTTGACGAGAGACCAGATCGGGAGGCGGATGGAGGAAATGTGGAAGGCGGTCCGAGGTCGTGCAAGTGCGAGCTGCTGAACTGTGATATGATGGAGATCATCGTTCATGGAGGAACCATAATAAACATGGTGCATCGTGAAGCTGCGATATGGTGCCCGCCAAGCATGCTGACTGGTCCAATGCTCGCTTCAATCCCAGCACACCGTAGAATGATATGCACAGCATGGTCCGAATCACCACCAGCTTAGACCCAGTTTTGCTTGGTAAGTGGAATATTAATCAAGAGAAGGAGCAAGGCAAATGTGAATAGTAGCAAATTTGGGGAGGAGAGAGCCACCTAATACATGAGCATGGATGATGTCAGAATCTTGCTAGGAAGGCTATCTATCATATCAATTGGCCTCTTGCGTGGTGAATCTCGTTGTCCTGGATCATCAGAAAGAATTGGGCTTGGAACGGGAGAGGTGCAGTCGTGAATTCCCATCTCTCCCGTCGTGATCTTGATTTCGCTTAGAGGCACAGGCGCATTGAGGTCCAGAGCGGGAAAGCATGGGATCATAAGCCAATTACTACAGCAAGAACTGAGCGCAGTGCTGTTGATTGTAAGTATGTTACTCCGTAATGAACATCAAAAGGCTACTTGATCTAATACCGTAATAATTGCTTTAGAGCCCCCCCCCCTCTCCCGTTTTTGACCTTATTGTGCCAGTTCATTACAGAGAATTGAGGTTAACGGGAGAGGTACATCCGTGAACGAACCTCTCCCGTTTTTGAATCCTCTTTCATTCTAACCTCTATTCTCTCAGATATCCTAGTATAATAAGATCAAAAACTGGAGAGGGGGGGCGCTCTAAACCAATTAATGCGGTAGTGAGGAAAGTACAGGATGCAAGAAAGCACTTCCTGGGCCCATCTTTGCTAAGACCGGAAATAGTCATCGAACTACCAAGCTTCCGAGTCTTCAATTGGCAGGACTCCCAGGTCTAGGAAGTAGATACAGCGCTGTCGAGTCATTTTTGAATCTTGAGTAAATACCGAGCTTCAGCTGTATCAGTAGATGGAGGGATTCCTAGGTTGACAAGATACGATATACATTATCTATTAGACTCCCTCTCCTCACACCCCACTTCATCCTTCACCAATAACTAGCATATTTCGACGACCCCTGAACCACATTCACAAACTCAGCACCAATCGCCCTATCCACCTGGCTCGACGGATGCAACTCATCATACCAAAAATATGTAGCTGCAGAAACATCCGGCTGCACACAATCCCCCGAAGTCGTCACATTACAACTATTATACGCCGCTGTCACATTTGGCGGCGAAGCCAGATAGGGCGTAGGATTATTATAGATATCCGTCATGAAACTATTCAGATCATAGATGGCGATGGAGGCATCGGGATATCGTTTGTTGACGAGTAATTCGAAGGGTGTTCGGTAGGAGAAGATGGTGTTGACGAGCTGCGTGTATTCTTTCATTTTGGAGGAGTACTCGGTGGTGTTTGCTGGCTGTGAAGAGAAGAAGGGTGAGTAATTGTAGGCGGGGGAGGGAAGGGGGTTTTGGGAATTTACTTTGTCTGGCCAGTATTTTGTTGCGGCTAGACCGCCTGCGTCAGGCATTCCGTATTGTGGTGAGAGTTGGAGAGGTGCTGTATTCATCAAGACAAAGTAGCGAGCGCCGTATGAGTAGAGGATGTCGAATTTGTCGAATATGCAATCTACGTAGTCGGGAATGGTGGTTTCGTTTAAGGAGCTGTCTGTTAAGAACGCATAATTGCCTAAATCGTTTGTACCGATCCATATTGCGTAAACTGTGTTGTCGGAATTTCGGTCGGTGTACCTTAGGGTGAGAATTTGAGGTCAGCATATTTGTTATTAGATGGCAGAGATGAGCTTAGAGCCAAAGAAATAGGACACTCAAGTGGTTAGACCAACCCATTTTTAAAAATGAAGTTCCTCAACAATAACAAAAAGTACGAGTGGTGGAATGACTTCGAGAAAGGTGGACTCACAAAGTATTAGTACCCGTGCTAGCATTAACATACTCAACATCCGCCACAAACGCACCAACTTCATAAACCACATCTGGAAATGGCCCATAAATCCCCGCAAGATACCGATAAATAATCGTATTATCGCAGACCGCTCCAGAAACCGCATAATTGTAAAGTTTAGCCCCAGCATCATCAACCGCGAATCTCGCCCATGTCATACCACCCCCTGCAGTTGCATTGCTCGAAGGGAGAAGCGTTCCTGGAGGCGGACCTGTGCCGTTATGGCTTTGGAAATATCCAAGTCGCTGTTCGTCCGTGTAGCTGTGATTCTTAGTTTCGTGAGGGGAGATTGAAAGAGGTGGTGGTATTGACTTACCTGTCTCCAAATGCTACAAGATTGGTGAAATTGGGGACCCAAGAATCTGATGAATTGTGACTGACAGTATAGTGGGCTTCTACGATGACAGCTAAGCAACTGGCAAGAATAAAAACAATTTCGGAAAGCATCTTGGGTCAATCTTTGGTGGACAGTACAGAAACAGCACAGCAAGACTTCGCGAAAATGGTGCTCACACCCAGGAAACAAACAGCCGCGAAAAAGAGAGACGAAAGATCCTACTGGGACTTCTTCCAATATGTACTTTGCCATTGCGAAATCGGACCAAAGAAAATAACAGGAAAATGAAGGCTACCAAGGACTTGAGTTTTTCCGCCTTTGCAGCAAGCTAAGGTCGAGCGGATGAGGGGCATTGGTCGCCGACTTCGACAACACTACCCCGCCTCGAGCCCGCGTTTATTAAGGTACGAGACTCTGCATAATTCAAGCAATGCCATTCGCAGCTCGGTCAACGAAATGACAAAGTACATGCTCCTGACCAAGATAGTCAGGTCCTAGGTACGAGGCCCGCCAAGCCGACAAGAGGTACATGGGGCAAAATAAACGACGCAAACAGGGTAATTCGTTCGAAGCGCAAATATTTGGCAAGAATGGACAAGGAAGGTGAGTTGGGAGACGAGGAGCTATGCATTAGTCGACGCGAAGGCGTCGACAGACCTGGAGGGGAAAAGAGGGGGTCATGGTAGTTGAAGAGGGAGAAGAGATCCGAAGACTTTCAGGCTGATTTTGAAGGGAAGGGGTGGCCCGTGCACGACGCCACGCCCTTGCTTGCGCCGTTACCACAACTCGCTTACCCTGTCAGAATTTCGGAATTGAAAAAAAAAACCTCCAAGAGATGAATATTGGAGTCTGAATTCAATTAATTCAGATAGTTAAGGACGAGTTGAGCTACACCAATTAATGCGAAAATAACTTGCTTTCTTCGTTGTCAATTCAAAGTACGGTAGATCATCACCACTCAAGTCTTTGTACACGGACATTCACTCCTCTCAACTTCTCATCAAGCCTTCTCACCCCCCGGTGGTCCCCAAGCCGCATCCCCCACATCCTTCAGCACAATGAACTTCTCCCCCGTATACTTCGTCAACCTCATCCACTCCTCCACACCCCTAATCCTCTCCGGCAAAATCTCATCCAGCAATTCCATATTTCGCTTAGGCCACACATCCGCCTTCCAGGTATTCCAAAACCCGGTGAAATTAGAGCGATAAGTGTGAAGCGTATCATCATTCGGATCCACCGAATGTCCCACCTTTCGATCCGGTGCTCCAAGCGGTCCATTAGCAAAATACTCCTCAAGCGTCACATCCTCAAACTTTGCAGCTTTCCCAGTAACCCTCGTAAAAATCTCCGCGAGCTCGACAAAATTTACTCTTGCGGTCTCGATTTTGAGATCCATGCCAGCGCTCTGGAAAGGGTGTTGTATTAACCACTTGGCGTACTTTCCCAAATCGATAAGCGAGATAAAAGGAGGTGAGCCGGAACCGACGGGGGCTTTGAAAACCATGATGGTGGAGCCGTCGGGCTGGGTTTCGGGGACTGGGGAGAGGAATTCGTGGAGGGTTTCTAGGTACATGCAGGTGGAGAGGCTGGACCAGGTCATGGGGCTTTGGGGTTGCGTGGTTAGGTAGGCGTGCACTTTTGCTTTGGCGTCGAAGTGGCCGGTGCGGAAGGCGGGGTTGAAGTTGTTGTGGTGGTAGGAGGATTCGAGGGTTGAGTAGATGAAACTGGGGAGTTTGTTGTTAGTTTTTGGAGTTTTCGGGGGTTGAGGAGGAGGGTGACTGGTGGGAGACAAACTGCTTTACACCATGCTCCCGAGACAACTCATAAATCCGGATTCCCCAATAGATCTCGGCCTTCTCGCCGATGGCAAAACTGTTCGTGTTCACGAAGATGGTGGAGACATCGGTGAGAGCTCTATGAAGGGTAGGTTCGTTTTGAGTGAGGCCTTCCAAGATTTCCACGTCTGGAAGTTGGGCTAGTTCCTGGGCGATGGAAGAGCTTGCACTTCTAGTGAGAATTCGGATTTTGTAGAGGGGGGTTTTGGCGAGTTCTTTTAGGAGAACGAGGGAGATTAGCGAAGAGCCAAGGTAGTGCAGTTTGGAGAATGGATAATAGAATAGAATACAACATACCTCGTACTACTGCCGCACCTTGAGCTCCTGTCCCGCCTATAATCAGGACGATGGGGTTCGAAGTTGCCATTTTCCTTGAGCTTTTTTTTCCGTGGTATTTTGAGAAGATGTTGAAGTTGTAAAATGAAGTTGTTGCTTGGTTTCTTGCAATAAATCTCAACCTCAAGGAAACACTTGGCCCTTATATACCTACCCATTCCACCTCCCTCTCCCCATCCAAAATCACAACCCGATTTTCGACCGCAATGCCAAGACTCCTCATCGCCGTTTACAATTACTATCGCAATGCACACCTGCAATTACAAACTCTCCGTACGAGGAAACTCGTTGAGCGTGACATTTTTGATGCTCGAATGATGCTGAGTAGTAATCAGTAATGCAAATACGCGAGAAAAGCGCGAGAAAAGGGGGAGCGCATTTCAACATTTGATGAATGGTGGGCTGGATTATTAAGGTTAGTACTTGTTATGATTAGTATTCTCGAGGATTGAATGCGGGGTTCTATGGGAGGTGTCGTGGTAAAGGGGACGGAGGTGTTTTGAAGCGGTGGGTGATTAGTGAACGTACGTACGAGTAGCATGTAATCATTTTTAGGGGCGGTGATGGGGCGTATTTAGGCGTTTGAACTTCAATTTAGATCGGCCAAAAGCAGTAGATTGCTAGATGTATTCGGATTTATTGCGTTGCTTGAGTTGCCTGTTACTTTGATAGCTAATCGTTTCGAATATATAAAAGAAGTTAGCTTAGCTAGGGACAATCATCCGAATGACTTCTTGAAAACACCCATATAGAAACCATACCAAGTCGAAATCCTCCTTGCACGCTCAAATTCCCATCATTAAGCATCATTTGCACACAGAAAGTAAAATATAAAACCCCTCCTCGTCCGAGTGCCAGTACCGCCAGCAGTTTCGCCACCGTCGCTTTTGATGAAAAGTGTTTCCGATATTTCTTGATGGGTTGGCGGCAAAAGGCAAACAGAGGATTTTCGCCAATTTTTCCTGGAGGGGAAGCTGGATGACCCCGCCAAAAGAGGCCCCCTATGCGATGTGCAGCAAAATATGCAGGTGTTTTGTCACGTGAATATGACGTTTTCGTTCCGACTTGGGGTTTGCAGCTGAGTTCGGGAGATTTAAGATTTTCGATTTGAAAATAAGTATGGAGAGCAAACGCAAGCGATGAGCGGAAGATGGCAGGAACAAACTGTCGGAACTCCCGAGGTCAGGTGTTCCGAATTATCACGTGGACGCGAACCTGCCCCCGACGTCCAGTGAGATCCGGTTTCTCGTGTAACTCACACCTGAGCCGTCAACGCCACGAAAATGTCTCTCTCTTCGGCAGGGATTCGTGCGAATCGCCCCCAGGTTTCGCTGATGCCTAGACAACAGCTTCCAACGACTTTGATATTTTCTTCGCTATCGGTATTATTTTCTGTCGTCGATAATCCGACATTGTTTCCACCTTATTTGCACTGGACGTTTGCTGAGCCTTCCACATTGCCCACAACTTCAAATCCCTCGATTGCTTCAAGTGGAATCGGGTGAGACTGAGCCTTCAACTCACACCAACCCCGCATTTCAAAATGTCAGACAGCAACGATGAGCTTAACAGTGATGGCGAGTACGTGTTGGTTGCAGACGAGGGTAAGCAGATTCTTAACGGCTCGCAAATACTTATTGATTTACGTTGGCAGATATCGAGCATAAGCAAAGACTAGGAGAAACGCCTGAGGTCATTGCCAAGATAAAAAAATGGTAGGTCCCAGCTTCGATCCTCTAAGTTTGATATTTGCCCATCTTTTTCACTATCTCCTGGGTCAAGAGGTGCTTGATATATTCCTAAGCCCTTCCACCGGAGTCCTAATTCCTTGTCGAGAAAAGACGCTGATTGTGAGATCTTCCTGCACCTAGGCTGGCACCTACAGAATTCGACACGGAGACAAGCGAGTACCGGAAACATTTGGCCGCTCATGTTCAAGGCACAGGAGAATGGGTCTTGACCACAGATCAATACAGACGATGGGACGAAACTGACGAGATTGGTGATCTTTGGATTCGTGGCATTCCCGGCAGCGGAAAATCGGTGGTCGCCGCCAACCTTGTTCGAAAGTTGCAGTCTAAAGCAGACGCTCCTGTTCTCTTCTTCTTTTTTCGAAATATCATCAAGTCGAACAAGACTCCGCAGTCATTGGTTCGAGACTGTTCGACTCAACTTCTCGATCATTCCTACTTGCTTCAGTCGGGTCTAGGCAGATTGATGCTACTCCATTCTAAAATCGACGACGTCCCCTTCCAGGATTTTTGGAAATGTTTTTCAACTTCCCTCGAGATGATGCCTAAGGTCTACTGTGTTGTAGACGCCTTGGATGAGATGGATTTGGAGAACGATGCTTTTCTAGCCGATCTTCTTAATCTTGGCAGACGAAATTCTGCTTCCATCAAGTTGGCATTGACTAGTCGCCAAATTCCTTATCTCGAAGCACACCTGAAAGGTTCCTGCCTTGTTGACCTCCGTCTTGACCGCAAGCACGTGGATAACGATATCGCTATTTATATTTCTTATCGACTTGGAGCCTCCGGGTTGGAAATCAGCCAGCGAGATGTAACTGTCATCAATCAAAGCATCTGTGATAGGGGCAAAGGATTATTCCTATACGCTCGACTCATGATAGATCAATGTCTGCAGAATCCGCTACACTTTATTTCACAACTCGACGAACTTCCTAATGGCCTAGGCAATATGTACGAAGACCTCCTTTCCGAACATGCGCGCAAATCCGAAACTTCTCAGACGTTTCAAAAATTGGTATTGTCGTGGGTCATTCATGCCTTGCGTCCTCTTCGATTGATTGAATTATCGGCCATCATCAACTCGTTACCGGACCGTGGAGGCCTACAACCAGACCAAGATATTAAACTTGCTCTCCGTACGACTTGCGGCCCTTTAATAGAGATATGCGAAGACGAGGTAGTTCAAATTATTCATCATTCGTTCACAGAATTTCTATTGGGGTTTCAACTCGGCCATGTTAGTTTACCTGGACATCAGAAGCGCCGTTTTCCAATGCTCAATTCTGCCCAAGCTCACGAGTCAATCACGCACACCTGTATTGACTACTTGAGCAGCGGCTGTTTGAACGATTGGATAATCCCTGAACGTGCCTCCTCTGCTGGTATAACAATGCAGGACATAAATGCTATCTTGCTCTATAGTCCATCAGCCAAGCGACAGTGAGTTGAAGTGCAGCCCAACTCCCAAGTCACGATTTCTTTAATACACTGAACCCACTTCCAATTCCTACTCTGGCCAACCCTTATCACTACAATACTCTGCGTTTGATTAGCTACTAACGTAAAAAATTCGAACAGGGCTGTGCTTCAGTATCATTTTCTTTCATACGCTTCGCAAAACTGGCCTCTCCATGCAAAAATGGTCGAGATTTCAAATAATAACCTCCTGGACAAGCTAGATCACTTCCTTCAAGACGGAAACCATAATTTTGAATCATGGAAAGATTTCTGGTGCGGAATGAAGTCGGCGATTCCGAAGGATCTATCTCCGTTACATGTTGCTGCTCATTGTGGTCTGTTAGGATACCTCGAGTATCTTCTTGAAGGTCATGCACAACCCGGTGTTGTTGACGGGGCTCAGCGAACCCCACTTATATATGCAGCCAGTGAGGGGCATACGAACTGCGTGTCTCTTCTGTTAAAGTATAAAGCTAACTATGAATTTTCTGATGGCTTTGGCTTACAAGCAATTCACCATGCGGCAGTTAACAATCATTCAGAAGTTGTGCGCATATTACTTTCTGCCGGGGCTAACCCGTTGGCATTAGAAACAGGAAAGGGTGGCTGCTTCCGTCCAGAGGCCCAAAAGGTGTCCCAAGGAAGAACTCCGTTATTTTACGCTTGCCATTCTGGACACCTCGAGACTTTGATCGAACTTGAAAAATTCCTTGAACCCTCTCATATCGCCAAGGGACCTTTGCATTGGGCTGCAGAGATGAGTAGAGCAGAAGTTCTAAGCCACCTTTTGGAACACGAAGAAGTCCGCAACCGCATCGACGATAAGAACGAGAAGGGCAAAACCGCATTATATCTAGCTGCGTATTCTAGAGATCCCGCTAGCGTCAGGGCATTGTTGAAGGGCCAGGCAAAGCCGAATGCTCGCTCAAAGAGAAATCCTGTCCCTAGGAACCAGTCTAGGGAACATCATTTAGGGGAGACAGCCCTACACGGATGGGCAAAACCTGAGGGCCGATCTGTTCTGGGGAAGCGCGCCATGAATGACGCGAGAGAAGTTCTAGGATTGCTCGTTGAAGCGGGTTGCGATATCAACTCGCTTGATGACCTCGGACGGACAGCTCTTTTTGCGTGGAACCATTCGTCCAATCGCCAGAATGCATCCGAATTTCTCAAAATCATTCTTGACCAGGGCGCCGATGCATCGATCGCTGACCCCGACGGCGCCACTCCGTTACACTTCTTGGTTGGGAGGGAGGGTGAAAAGGAGGTTATTGAGATCCTGGTACAAGCAGGAGTGGACATCAATGCATCGACAAACACCGCTCGCAAAACGGCGCTCATTGCAGCAGCTGCCGAGATTACAACCCACGTAGATCCTAATATCTTTCACAGATTCCATGCCAATTTCGACAAACAAGATAGAGATGGAAACACCGCTATGCACTACACATTCAGGCGCAAATACGTGAGTTCATAGAGTCTCGTAACGAGAAGTTAACTAAAACATTCCTTTAGGAACGCATTCGTTTAGATGTGCCTTCCATAACATCAGATATGGCCGAAAAATGGCTCTCTTTCTCGAACCCGACTCTGAAAAACAACCTAGGCAAAACCGCTTTAATGGAGCTCCTTCAGGCCCATGGCAAGCATGAGAAAATCGATGCCATTGCCTTGATGGTGAAGCATGGAATTTCACTGGAGACAAGAGACAACCTTGGCCGCACCGCTCTTCTCGCCTTTATTAGCGGTGGCTGCCCATCACCATTCCCAGACTCGATGAATGCTGTAGCAGAGTTGATTAAGCTTGGAGCGGATGTTAATGCGAAAGATTTTCAAGGTAAATCCGGTCAGTGAAGCTTTTCATTTATATCTCCCCATGATCCACGTATTGGGGAGAGTTTTCACTTTGAATAATGTCGATCGTTGCATAGTTGTATTGATTTGAAATTGCGGATATGGCAACCAAGTATTCTCTAATATCTCGTCCTCAGAGCGATAATGTGTGGGGCAAATTTCTTGTATTCAATTGCTAATAGCCATCAACAGTGCTCCATCTACTTGCAAAATCCTCCTTGGCACTTGGAGATCATGAGCGCAAATCTGGGACGAGTATATTAATGAAAATGCTCCTTGATGCTGGTGCTGATATAAATGCTATCGACTATGACGGGAATTACATCTGCCACGAATTCATAGGTTTGACTGCATGTTGGACGGTGGTCAAAAAATCTGTCGATGCAATGATAGAGTTTGGCGTACCTTTAAACAGAGTCAATTATCGGGGAAGGACAGCTCTTCATTCTGCGGCCGGTATCAAAGCTACTCCAATCCAAAATGATGGTAATAGAAATAGGACCACTGCTCTCAGCTTTGCTTTGCAGTCGAAACTTGGCTTTGATGTCAACACTTCCGATCACGAAGGAGTATCGCCACTTCACCTGGCCACATTAGCGGATGAATTCAATGTCTGGAAATTGCTTGAAGCGGGAGGTGAAATTGAGGCGCGCACTTTGCAAGGGCAAACGCCACTTCATTACGCTGCTAGTGCGGGTCAACCCAACGTTTTAGCTCGGCTTGTTGACCTATCCATGGAGAGATTGTTTTCAATTGACTCTCAAGACTTAAGGGGTAGGACGCCACTTCATGAAGCTGCCAGCTCTGGCAGCTGTGAATCTGTGCGGATACTGATTGAGCATGGAGCTTCATCTTTTATTCGAGATCGGGAAGGTCGAACACCCTTACACGCGGCGGCAGAGTTTGATGAAATTACACCGAATCGGAAGTTGGAGCAGAGGGGTAACATCGAGCGCTTTCCCACGTTGAAGCATTATGAAGACGCTCGGAGTCCTTTTCAGAATATGAACCTGATGATACAAGGCGAGGCTAGCGATGGGCGAAGTGCAGAAGTGATTAAGATTCTTCTGGACGCAGGTGCAGACCCATCTATGCTCGACAAAGGCCAATTGACTGCATTTGATGTGGCCTTGATGACGGGATCTGCAGCAGCTATTCGAGCACTTCAGCCAACGATGACAAAGCTCTATGAGACCACTCCAAATATCCGCTCGATTGACCACTTTGGCGAGTCGATATATCGAGTCAAAAATGAGAGTGTTGATTCCTGGATATCCGCTCTGGAGCTACCAGAAGACAACGTCGAATTTCTAGAGAGAGCTGTTTCACATGGCGACGACGACCTTGTTGAGAGAATTGTTAGACTGAGGCGACCAGCACTAGTTATGCCCGACGGCACTTCTGTACTTCACCTCGTTGCACGCTGTGGCCTGGTAGATTTGATGAGAAGATTGTTACCATTTGTTGACGAATTTGGAGCCTTATCTCCACCGCTATTACACTCTGCCTTGCAAAGGCAGATGTTCAATGTTGATATGGTCAAGCTTCTTATTCGCAGTGGAGTAGATTTGAATGCTCGGCACATAAAGCGGACTACAAACAATATTCGGGGAGGTGGACCGTTTACGCTTCCAATCACAGCCATGCACCAACTTGTAACAGGCAAATTCTCATGGTATCCTAAAGCTGCGCAAGCTCTCCTTGAGGCTGGAGCAAACCCTGAAATTGCGAACGAGTTTGGAGAAACCCCTCTAGCTTTTGGGAACCGCATTGGCCACCATATGTGTGGCGTCTGGTACTATGAAGTAGAGCATATGTTGCTTGAACATGGAGTCAATGTCAATATTATGAGTACAAGTTCTGGTCTTACCCCGCTGGGCGCCGCTATCGCAAGCAAGAGGGGCATTGCCGCAATCAAAAAGCTCCTAGAAAAGGGGGCCGATGTGTCGCTTGGGGATAAACCCCCAATTTTCTCTGCTATCAATGCTCTTGATATTGACACCTTGAAACTTTTACTGTCAGCAGGCGCTGACCCGAACGCAGTTGTGAAAATCGAAGTTGCAGAAGGCGCAAGGGGCCGATTCCAAAGTGATACCCCCCTGCTCAGAGCTGCCACCTATCTAAATCACCATGATCGACTCTCAGATGGTCAAATAGACCAGGCATGGGAGAAAAAGTATTCCGCAACGGAGCTTCTCCTCGATAACGGCGCGGACCCCTCCCTCCCTCTGGATGATGGCGCCACGACGACACTCCATGAGATCTGCTCAAAAAATGGAATAGTGAAGCCTTTCATTCTACATGGCTTAAACCTGGAACAAAACGACTCCCTTGGTCGTAGTCCACTTCTCAGAGCATGCGATATAACATGCGGCATCCCGTCGAACCTTCGCTCACGTGCACGCCTTTGGCCAGGTGATATGGCTGCTCTCGAGTTAATTAAAGCTGGAGTTAATATCCATGCTGTCGATAGCACTGGGTCAACTGCAATCCACTATGCTTGCAAATCGGCAAAGCAGGAAGTCATAAAATTGCTTCTAGAAAAGGGAATCTCCGTCGGCAACAGAAATAGGGAACAAATGTCGCCTCTAAATTGCGTCTTCTCCTCGACTGATGCCTCTCCGTTAGAAGCGCAAGGTGCACGAAAGGCTGCTGAGCTTCTCTTAGACGCTGGTACAGACCCTCTTGACAAGACTCCAGATGGCCGGACAGCCCTCCATCTCCTTTTACCATTCCTCATGAAATTTAACCTTATCGAGAAGGAAATCCAAACCCCAGGAAGTCGCCGTATGCTAGGAGAAGTGCAATGGACAAATGAGAACTTCAAACCCGCCGACGAGTTCATGGAAGTCTCAAAATTATACAATCGCTTCATCGAGGCTGGGTGCAGCCGAGAGGCACGCGATAATATGGGAAACACACCGCTCTTCTATCATGTCGCCACCGTCACTGCTACCCATTACTACAGAGTCCAGTATATCTCCAATACCGAGGATCAGATGAAGATTTTGAAGGAACATGATGTGAATGCTGTGAATGATAAAGGGGACACGTTGTTGCATGTTGTTGCACGGAGAAGGGAGAAACATCCTGGTAGTGAAGAGGGTGTGAGGCTTTGGAGTATGTTGGTTGAGTTGGGGCTTGATCCTAGAAGGGAGAATTGCGAAAGGGTTACTGCGTTGGATGTTGCGGCTGCGCTTGGGAATGTGAAGATTCTTGAGCTGTATAAGAGGGATGAGTAGGATGGATGATGGCTTTGCGTTGGGTTTGAACATTTGAGTGTTTTCCTGTGGAGTGCTTGATTTAGGTTGCATGACTTGATGTTACAATGTTCTTTTGTGGTAAGTAATTACTAGCTGTTGCTGGGGACTTTTATCTACGAAGATGGTAAAATCGTACCGTATTAATTGGTTTAGGGCGCCCCCCTCTGCCGGTTTTGACCTCATTGTGCCAGGGTATCTGAGAGAATAGAGAACAATGACAGAGGCCCCGAAAACGGGAGAGGGTTCGTTCACGGGAGAAACTCTCCCATTACGGGAGAAGGGGGGCGCTCTAAACCAATTAATACGGTATACGTTTTTGTCGTCCCGGTGCTTTGCTTCAGAGGCTGGATCTCAACATTAATCTGAGTGGCAACTGTGAGGACAGTAAATGCATAGGCCTCGTTCATTCAAGTGCTACAACACCATTGATTTCCCGCCTTTGCAACAGACAATAAACCAATACAAACTGGCGCGCCTCAGAAATTCAAGACGCTCAAGTCATGAATTTGCGGCTACAGTAGGTAGTGTCTGAGCGTTTTGCAGCACTTGAATAAATGATCAAGTCTCTACGTCACATAATGTGCCAAGTGCGAGTGAATTTCGGTAGCATAGTAAGTCGATAAGCAGACATTTAAGGGGTAAAGTCCCGACGAAAATTGGGTTGTTTAATGAAGAGTCTGTAGTAGAAAATCTGTATCGCAGCAATGACGCACGTCACTACGAAGAAATATCTTGGTTTCAAGGGATGTAAAGCTCAAGAGTGGATGCAAACTTTTATTTACCGTATTAATCGTGAAAAAAAAAACTTTTCAATAAATTCTCTTTCTATGCGTTAACGCGAGTAATGGCTGCTTTAACCTGAGTACTCAATCATGTGAGAAAGTTATATTTTTATACTCAGGGGTCTATTTCAGCTCCTCCCTTCTATGCTTGAAAACGAAATACTAATTAGAACCCGAATCCTATAATTGGCCCAATCATATGGCGTTTTCATGGTACCATATACTTATGGAATAAAGCTATAGGCACATATTATAGCTTTAGAAACTTAGTTCGGCGTTCCCGCGGCTTCATACATTATTAAAAGCCAACGGCGGCGCGGCGCATTCGCGGCGTGCCTATGAAATCGAATCATAGGCTACTGCTACGAATTTCGAAACACGGCCATTGCATATGGCGCAGTCACACGGCTCGCATCCGATTATGCCTACGAAATCAAATCATAGGCACTTGCTACCAATTTGGAAATACGGCCATCGACTGCAATGCAGTCACACGGCTCGGTCAATGCGTCCATGCCTACGAAATTAAATCATGGGCGCTTGCTACCAATTGGAAAATATGGCCATTTGACTGCGCAGTCACACGGCTCGGTCATTCCGTTCATGCCTACGAAATCAAGTCATGGGCGCTTCTACCAATTTGGAAACTCAGCTCCGTCAATATATGCAGAGGCATAGCCGGGAATGTCGAGCATCGTCGGAACTCGCAAGCTCGAACCTGTGAGACGAAGCCTATGGGTGTGTTTTGGGCCCAAAAATCCCGAAACGATATTTCTACCCTCTTCGCTAACAACGATCCGATATCGCACCCCAACCAACTCCCACTTCCTGTTAGGTTCAACAATTAATTCCTCGACAACGACGGATCCGATTCTTCCGGTTCTTGGATACACTGGATTATTTGATTGACTATTAACATATACAAGTTTTTTCGAATTGATGCAGGCATTCTTGGTCGTGTCGCATAGAGTTGAAGGAACTTCGATATTTTGTTCGATTTTGTTGGGGTGTGGCTGTGTGTGGCTGGAGCTCGGGCCATTTGATCGGCAACTGGCTCCCGGACGTGCCGAAGTCCGATCCGATCAACTAATCTCACTCCAGCCACACCCCAACAAAATATCGAAGTTTCTTCCAACTCAATGCGCCACGACTAAATGTCGTTGCGACATTCCGAAAACTTAGTATGTGTCAATAATCATTTAAATGAGCCGTGCATCGAAGAAACTAAATGTTTCCGACCAGTAGTTATTAAGATATTAATTTTTGAAGTTACGATCGCGATATTCTGCACAAGTACGAAGTTATGCGACCACTTTTTATTGGCCGATACTCGACACGACCACTCTGCACGCCACAGCCACGAGCCACACCCCAACAAAATAATCCAAGTTCCGCCCAAGTCACCAACTCTAATGCGCCACCACCAGAAATGCCTGCATCAATTCAGAAAAACTTGTATGTGTCAATAGTCAATTAAATAAGTCGTGCATCGAAGAAACCAAGTGTTTCCGACCGGTGGTTCTTACAGAATCAATTGTTGAAGTTGCGATCCCGATAATTCTGTTCAAGTGACGTAGGGCCAGTTATACCGAGGTTATGAAATCTTGCATATTCCTGCATATACCCCTGCGACCCCAACACTTTATGGAAGTCGCGATGCACTTACCAATATTAGGGCTATGGCCCTATACGTTACAAAATTGGAATCAGCGCATAAAACTACCCCTAGGGTTAATGTCTTATATAATTCCGACTAGTAGGTAGAAAGTTATTAAGAAATAATATCGAGGCTCTCCGGTCGGAGGGTCCCCTCAGTCAAGAAGTGGTAGTGTTTATCAAAAAAAGGTTTCGGGATTTTTGGGCCCAAAACACACCCATAGAAGCCACCCTTTGGTAAGATTGATACAGCATGCGCGAAACAATCACAGTGGATTTTTTTGCTGTAAAGTCACTCTGTAATCGTCAGAGTTACGGTATGTAGTTCAAGCTTCGAGTTCTGCCGAGGTCGCCGGAACTGGCTACTGCCCACTCTCTTCTTCCTGCCTATTCGGACATCGTACCTAGTACTGTAGAAGTACCGGGGTTTAAAAGAGGATCGCTGTACTAGGTAGATTGCCTACATAGGTACGGAGTACGTACCGTAGAAACTCGCTGAACTGGCGCATTGAAAAGTTGCGTATGCAAAAATACATATGCTTTTTAGGGGGATAGACCGGTAGCGTTTCTCAGGCATCTCCACCTCGCCGCCAGCCTGCGCCAGGACCATCTTAAGGCCTCCTCGCTTCCAATCTCTCTAAGGTAATTCGCAACCTTTCATTCTGCCAGTTCAGTGAGTCTACAGCAACGCTACCCAGGTGGTCCGATGATGGGAGACATTACTAACCCCAGTGTCTTTATCTTCAGGTCCTTCGTTGGAGACGCCACTGTCGGATGCCAGAATGTCGCATCACCCAAAAATAGTCAACACGATGGGTCACAGAAGGAAAATGGGATCGAAGTCGCGAACTGGTTGTATAGTCTGCAGAAGCCGTCGCATTAAATGCGATGAGCTGCGGCCTGCTTGTCAGAACTGCCTCGGAAAGCAGCTCAAATGTGTGTATTGGGAGGATATCGTCAAAGCGATTAACGCAGGGCATCCAATAAGCTTCGTCAAGCTAGGCCCTCAGGTCAAGATGATTACTGGAATCAATACTGCTCAAACACACACACCACCACCGAATTTTGAATGTGCCAATGATCAGCCTTCGCAGATTCCATCAAATACCCTTCCATCTCCATATCCAGCTCAGCAGCGTCCTACATCCGACCTTTGTGCTCCTCAATCCTCACCAAATTATCCTCCGCCTTCACATCACACTCATCAACATGGCACCCTTCCACCTCCAGAGTACACGCGAGTAGATATTCACAATCGACCTCCTCGATTTCCACTTCCCTCTCTTAATCCAGCTCAACAACATCACATACACGATATTCACCCCCCACAGAGCGCACAACGAACTTTCGAATATAAATATAGCCAAACTAGAATATCACTAAGCAATCCTCCGCCCCCCTACCAAGCTCCGCAGGATTACCCGCACGACCTTCTACATTCACGGAACCTGCCAGAGAGTTTAGAAACTGCCTACCACCAACTATATCATCTGCAACGAGAAATTACCGAGCTACAACGCTTTATATGCAAAAACGAATCGACTTCACAAACAAATCCACAAATTTTTGAATTGGTAGCATTAAAATCCATAGCTCAATTACCGACCGATTTCCTCGCCGTTATCAAAAGCAGCCATCAATACACCCAAGACTACGAGATGGGTCACGAAATATCTGTATATATGAATTTCACACTGCCACCAAATAGCCAGAATGATATTTTATGCAATATAACCATGGGTTATACAACAGGGCAAGCTATGTTAAAGAAGTACACGAATCGTGATTCACTGGCAGTATTTAATAAACTAGCTCAACTGCCAGAGGAGTTTCGATACGCGATCCAAGACAACAATCAATATAAACAAGAGGTTGAGATTAATTCGGTAACTTCTACTTATATGCATTTTCTTTTACCGCTGAGTAATAGAGAGAACATTTTATGCAGGTTAACTTTCAATCATATAGTAGGCCATGAGCTGATGGAGAAGTATTGTGCGAATGATTGTATGTTATTTCATAAGATGTAATTAATCTTGTTCAAAGTACACATTTACGCCCCGTACATAGTATGTATACCCCGTAGGTATAATATATTCAACATACGAATCTTCAAGCTCCGAAGTATTAATGAATGTTTTGTAATCTCCTGTCTCTTCATTAATGATAGCTAAATAGTAACCTCGAAAATATACCGTCCTATCTCTAGAGCTATTAGATGGAAATCGACATACTTAAATGTTCTTTTCCTCACGTCCAGCTAGGGCATCATCGCCTATCTGTTCAAATTCGGTCAAATAATAGTCCGTAACCGAGAGAAGATATAGTTACCGCCATTTTTACAAATCGAGCTCTTGGCTGGCAGAGGAGAGCTTATACTAGAAAGGATTAGCAAAAGCCATTTATAAAATGGAAGTGGGGACCTACCGTCTTTCGGGACCCTTTTTATTGGGGAGAGAGGTAAGAAAGGAGTGAAACTTCTGTGTTTGGGCGTCAATCAAGCTCAGGCGAACGGGAAAACTTTTTCCGTTTCGCCCGGTTTTCGAGAAAGGACAAACAATAATCCGAAAGAGCCGCAACAATATATCATGATCAATTCTTTCCTAATATAGCTCTAATCTAACCAGTTAAACAACAACAATCGAGTCTACGTACTCAAAGCGCTTCAGCATCTTAACCTAAAAGAAAAATCAGATTAATATCAATCAAAAAATGGATAGCGACCTTACTACCACTTACTCCATGCTCTTTCTCATTCGACGACAATTTAACCACTTCCTTTACCTCCTTATACTAATCTAGAAGAAGTCAGACTAACATCCCAGCAAACAGAAGTAAACTTACTACTTTCTCCATGCTCCTTCTCATACTAGCAAAAATCCATTACAAACTCCTAATTCAAACCAAATACCTTCAATCGAAGGTGTTTATCTATCTTAATGTCGGGAAAGAGAGCCTCGCACTCCTCTAAAAACCTAAAGATAAATAATTAGATCGATTCAAATTCTCTCAAAGAAACGTAGGAGATGATTCTCAGAAATAAGAGCGGAGATATATAGCAAAAGTATTACCGAAAAATTGTTTTGCTTTAATTAGACTCGTTCTCGGTCCCGATCATATCTTCTTCGTATCGAAAGCTTAAAGATCTCTCGAATTCTTTATCTCTTATACGAGATTTCCTGTGCTCCTTTACTACCTTTTCCAATAGACGATAGTAGCTCTTAACCTAGTTATATAAAGAGATAACCGCTTCAAGTAGTTTTTTCATGTCTTTGATAAGTGTATAAAACATTAGATCATCCCCGCTTAGCAAATGCCAGCCTTCCTTATCATCCAGGTAATAAATGCCAGAAGTATCTGGTCGCGCCATCGTTAGTTGAGTCTTAGTTGGTTGTATCGGCGGAATGTATACACTCTCGCTTACTCGTGTCGGCAATACCTGATTAGTACCCCCGGCCAGATAAACCAATGTTTAGCGAGAATCTGGGGGTAGCTCATTCGGGGCAGTGCCTACAAATATTATGTGCAGGCATTTGGAAACAACCGGCAACCTATAATGCGTTGGACATAAATACCTCCGTCTGCTCTATTTTATCCACGTTAACAGAGTAGAACCAAGCAAAAATCATGACGGATAATTCTATTCCGGATAATTCTATTCCGAGTATCGAAAATATAAGATCGAAAGGCACTGTAGGTGTGGTGTTAAAGATCGGAGTAAGTACTGACCAAGGTATTTGCTATCAAGACTAATGATCTGGATAGCGACGAT